>CM077156.1:16438680-16561677 GCA_039583875.1 Platanthera guangdongensis
AGTTGTGCCTGGAAGTAAGGTCGCAGCCTCTGGGCTGAGATGATCAGGGCGAAAGCCAGCTTCTCCAAAATTGGATACCAGAGCTCGGCCTTCCTCAGGACCCGGCTCACGTAATAAATGGGGAGCTGTCTCTTCCCCTCTTCATGAACTAGAACGGAGCTCAAGGCCTCCGCCCCGACCCCGAGATATAAAAATAGGTCCTCCCCCTCCTTCGACCCTTGGAGCAGCGGAACCTGAGTCAACTGCATCTTGAGGGCCCGGAATGCCTCCTCTCACTCCTTGGTCCATTCGAACTTCCGACCACCCCTCAATGTTTTGAAGAAGGGGGAGCATTTCTCCCCTGCCTGGGAGAGGAACCTACTCAACCCTGCCAGCTTCCCCGTCAGCCGCTGGACCTCCTTAGCATTCCGCGGCGACCCCAACTCTAAGATAGCCTTGACCTTATCAGGATTCGGCTCGACCCCCGCAGGGGTGAGGAGGTGCCACAAGAACTTTCCCCTGCTAGCCTTGAAGACACATTTTAGGGGATTCAACCACATCTTGTACTTGTGCAGGGTGGCAAAGGTCTCCTCTAGGTCCCGGAGGTGGGCGTCCACATTCCGACTTTTGATCATGAGGTCATCCACGTACACCTCCAAATTCCCCCCCTTCTGCTCCTTGAAGACCCTATCCAACATATTTTGGTAGGTCGCCCCTGCATTCTTTAGCCCGAAGGGCATCATCTTATAACAGTAGCATCCATCCCCCGTGTTGAACGAGACATCCTTGATGTCCGGGGGGTGCATCCTGATTTGATGATAACCTGAAAAAGCATCTAGAAAACTCATTATAGAAAAACCGACGGCTGATACAACCAGCGCGTCGATTCGAGGCAAAGGATAACAATCCTTAGGACAAGCTTTATTAAGTAAGGAAAAATCGATACACATCCTCCACCAGCCGTCTCCCTTTTTGATCATGACCACATTGGAGACCCAGCCGGGGTATTGGATCTCGGACACGAAGCCGACCTTCAAGAGCTTTGCCACCTCCTCTCTGATGGGCTCTGACAGCTTGTCCGCTGTGGACCTCTTCTTCTGTTGAACGGGGCGTGTTCCCGGGTCCAGGTTGAGGCGGTGGCAGGCCACATCCGCGTCAACCCCCGGCATCTCCGCGACGTTCCAAGCAAAGATGTCTACATTCTTCTGGATGCACTCCAGCATCCTCTCCTGGTCTTCCGGGGTCAGCCATCTGCTGACGCGGATCTTCTCCATCCTGCCTCCATGGGTGAGCACCTCCAACTCCACCACTTCCTCTGCAGCCTCCAACCTGAACTGCTCTCCCCATCCTTCAGCATCCCTCTCTTCCAAGACCGGGATCTCCACCTCCACCTCTTCTCCCTCGGACATCACTTCGGCCACCTCCTCCAGGTCTCTTCCTGTCGCCTCCTCAGCACAGCTCTCCACCTCCAGCTCCTCCCTTCCAGCCTCCTGCTCAGCCTCCTCCATTTTTCGCCCCATCTCCTCGGCTCCCTCCTACCAAGAGATGGAGTTCACGGCGGTGACATAGCATTCCCGCGCTAACTTTGGGTCCCCCTCCTGACCTGAATCCCCTCAGCGTTGAACTTCAAGCACTGATGGAAAGATGAGGGGATGCAGCGGAAGGCGCTGATAAGGGGCCTCCTAAAGATGGCGCTGTAACTGCTGGGGGCATCCACGATGACGAATCTGTAATTTCTGGATTGACCCCCCCCCCCCCCCCGGGTGACATGGAGGCCTACTCCTCCATCCACTTCCTTCCTCTCCCCTGAAAACCCGAGCAGGGGTCCGTCCGAGGCCAGCACCCTCTTCGCCTCTACCTTCATTGTGTCAAATTCCTTTTTGAAGAAGATGTTGATGGAGCTCCCGTTGTCAACGAGGATCCGAGAGACGGTAAAATTCTCGATGGCTGCCTTGATGACTAGCGTATCACAGAATGGATCCTCATGATCTGGCATGTCGCTTCTGGAGAAGGTGATCCTCTCCTCTGGGGGTGGGGTCTGGGATGTGGAGGCAACGCTCTGACGGTACATGGTGTGGAGGCTCGCCTCGTGGGAAGCCTCGACCCCCACCCCCTCGTGGATCACTCTGATCCCCCCTCGGGTCCCAACATCCACCCGGTCTTCGCAACGGTCCTCCTCCGCCCGAGGTAGGACCTCCTCAATCCTCACTTCTTGTCGTCCCTGCTGCTGCTGCTGTTGATCCCTATTTCCTTTCATCTCAAGGAATTCCTGGCACGTGGTTGTGGCGTGCCCATCCTCCTGATGGAAGTCGCAATAGGGCAACTCCACCCTAACTTCTCTCCCCCTCCTCCTTACTATTCTCCTCCTCGCCCCCAAGGCTATGGCCATAGCCTCCTCTTGGTCGGGGAGCCGGGTCCTCTGGTCCTGCCTCCAGCCCGGGGGGTGGAACTGATCTTGCCTCTCTTGATAGTGATCCCTTCTGTGATATTCCCTTTATGGCCCCTGCCCTTGCCACTCAGGTCTCCAGCCCAGTCGACGGTCGGGCTCCTGATGCCCCCACCTCGGCTGCTGCTGCCACTAGAGCTGCCTCTGCTCTCTCTGCCGGGGCTCTCCCCTCCTTTCCTCCTATCCTCTTCCTCCTCTCGGTTCCTTCTCCTCCTCTGTGGCCCACCTGGTCAGCTTCCGCGCAAAATCCGGGTTTGACGCCTCCCCGTCGACTTCTCTCGCCGCCCTCTCCATCAGCTCCTCGTAGGAGAGGGGGTGGGGAACTCTCTTCAGCTCCATCCTGAAGAACCCCTGTTGCAGGCCCAGGGTAAAAGCCATCATCAGACTATGGCCCGACATCTCCTGGACCTGAGTAACCTCCTCCTGGTACCGATCCACGTAGCTTCCCAGGGTCTCATTCACCCCCTTCTTGATATGGAACAGGGACTCTGACTCCTTCTTCCTCTTCTTCGAGACAGTGAACCTCGGCATGTACCCCCGACACAGGTCCTCAAAGTAGTAGATAGAGCTGGCCGGTAGCTGATGGAACCACTCCCTTGCCTTCTCCCTGAGGGTGATAGCGAAGAGTCGACACTTTAATCTGTCCGACATCTGTCGGATGGAGACTACGTCCTCGAACCATTGAACATGCTGGATCGGGACTCCCTTCCCGGTGTAGTAGGACATCTCGGGTTCCCTGAACCCATCTGGAACTGGGGCAGAGGAAACCAAGTCACTGAAGGGGCTGCCTCCCCCCACTGGGCGAGCTGGCGAGTCTCGTGAGCCCAGCTTGCCGAACCGGCCTCGGCCTGCCGAGCCAGGGAAGAGCTCGCGCCCGGGGAGCTCGCACCCTCGTCCTTCCTCGGCCGCTTCCTTCCCAGCTTGCCTGCTGGTGGCGTCCTCTCCCAAAGAGGTGGCAGCCGTGATCTGGACTACTGGAGTCGAGCACTCGGTCCACGTGCCGAGTGCGAACTTGACGAGGCTAAGCACTTCATTCCTGAAATCTTCAAACATCCCCACCGTGGCGAAAGGCGGGGGGGGGGGGGCGAGTTCGGCCTGTCAGATCCCTGTCATCTTGTCATCGAACTCGCTGGAGCTTTTCTGCACTGACCACGCTCCACGCTCACCGCACCAAAATGTTGAAACTGATTTCTCGGTCTCCTATGGAGTTCGCCCTTGGGGAAGGGGTGGTCTCGCGCCTACTTTACTCCTGCAAGCAAAACAATAGAAAATAAGGAAAGACTGACCCAAGGGCTCGGCGGGTAGGTCCCACCACACACCCGGAAGATCTCAGAGTGCTTCCCCTCCTTAGCCGGAGGCCGAGCTAAGGTACCCTCAGAAAGCACTTAAAAACTGGAGCAGGAAGACACATGAAACATGCCTTCTGTGGTACCCCTTGGGTCCTATTTATAGTTTTCGGAATATGAACTGCCAATAATCAAAAAAACTGACCTGAAAATACCAGAAAGCCCATGGCTGGGTCTGCCAACAACCAAACTCCACTGTTTTGAAGGGCTATAGGCAGACCAGCGGGGGCAAAACAGTAAAAAGTACCTCATTCATCCAGGCGAGCTGGGGAGTTTGACCACCTCGGCAGATCCTAATCGCCTGCTGTTGCCGAGTTCCGTTGCGAGGGCGCGAGCTGGGGCTAGCCCGGCAAATGCCGAGCTCGGGGGCGGCGAATACTGATCTCCAGTCGACGAATGCCGATCTCTGGTCGACGAATGCCGATCTTTGGTCGACGAATGCTGAACTCGGGCTCGGCTTTTCTACTGCCGAGCTCGCCTACTGCCTTCAGCCCGACTTGTCTGGTTCCTGGTGGCCTTGCTCGCCGGACACGGGGTTGTACAACGCCGCCCTGGGATTTCGCGAGGAGGGTTTCGGCGACGGATAGCCTTTTCGCAAGGTCGTTGGATTTTACTCGCTCTGCCGCCAGGCCCGTCTCGGTGTCTTTCCTTTTCTTGTTGGTGTAAATCAGGCGGCGCGAGGTGCGATGCGAGATCTCCAAAGCACGTAGTTGGGCGTGGGATGTCTTCAGGACGAGGTCTCGCGAGGACTCGTTCTCGGGGGAGACTGCCTCGGGTGCACTGTAACGGCCATAGCCCACAGAGAAGGCGTGGCTGGTGGGAAGCTCCTGCTCTTTCCAAGAGGGAAGGAGGGTGGAGATGGACACACAGTTGACGTCCTTCTCCCACACCAGAACAGGTTCGCCGGCAGCATCTTGAACCGTGGGGCCCAGATTGAAGTTTGGATGAGAAGAGGGGGAGGGGAGACTGGGGGAAGCAGGTTCGCGAGATGTAGCGATGGCAGGTTGATTAGAAGTGGCGACATGCCGGTCGGATAGAGTCGTCTCACGGGCGGGCAAGATGATGTGAGGGGGAGGCGAGCGGGGCGACTGCGAGTCCCCTATAGATATGGGGCTCAAGGACCCCGATTGTTAAATTTTCTCAACGTGGTCAGCAAGATAGCCCAAACGCCAAATTAATATCTTCGGAACTACCCAGTTCGCACGCTGAACCTGCGGAAACCCAAGGACTAGAGGTTGCACCCAACAAAACAATGGAAGCACAAGAAGATCTTATTATGCATTCACTTCTTTACAATCCGAGGCATACATAGCGAGACATGATTTCGCTAGTATTACAGCTGTAAACAGAGAACCAAAAAACAAGCCGGGCGGACAGCACTCCAGTCCGCCGAGACCGCGAGGTCGCCGAGACCGCTGAGCTCGCCCAAGCTATGCTGCAATCCGCCGAATACCACGGAGTCCGCCGAGACCGCGAGGCCGCGCGGACAGACCGTTATTCGCCTCCTGCTGAACCCGAACTGAGGAACTCCCCTACCCGCCTGAAGCCGGCGGACAGGTTATTGAAGCTGGGAAAGTTGAAACAGAACTGACAAGCCGCAGAGCGACCTCCTGCTGAGTCCGCAGAGACCGCACACTTCCAAGCACTGACCGAAGTCACAGCCAAACTCCTGGATCCTTGAAGTTATCCGCGCGACGTTACTTAGGTTACTGTAGATGTGCCAGGGGGGTCCTATTTATAGGCCAGGTGAGGAGTGTGGTCACCGCCCATGAGATAGCGACACCGCCCCAGCCCGCGCGAACACAAAACGACTGTCCGCTCAGTCCGCGAGGACTTAGCCAGTCACCAAGGGAAACCGCCAGGAGCAAGGCAACCAATGACGAACCCTCTCCAGTCCGCCCAAGCTAAGCGGACAAGGCACCAGCCCGCAAAGCTCCAACTGCTTCAGGACAGCACCCTCTTCAATGGCAGTCCGCACCAACCCGAGGCAGTCCGCAAGACTCACACCTCAATCCGCCACAAGTCCACGACCAAAGGCAAACAGCAACAGTCCGCCCGGTCACAGCGGACTTGGCGGATACGGCGGACGCCATGAACTTGACACCAAGTGTGACCAAGTCCAAAACCATCAAGGGCCAGTGCGAGCATGGCGGACACAAAGTCCCGTCCGCCAAACACCCTAGCACAGAACGCAACCAGTCCGCGAGCTCCTCGCACTTGTCCAACACAGCAGCTACTTCCCGGACTCCAAACATCAGTCCGCCAACCGGTCTCCACAGCAAGACCTGCTGTAACACCTGAGCTCGACAAGGCCTCAGCCAAGCTCAAGGCTCAGTCCGCAACAGCCCAAACCGCGGACACACCAGTCCGCAAGGCTTTCCGCGAACATGAACCAACCCGCCAACAGCGCAAACTTGCACCCGCGACCACTAAGCAAAGCACCAGTCCGCGAGCCTCTCTATCCGCAGATACCAGGCCGCACCAAACCGCAGACACCATGCAACAACCCGCTCAGAACACAGCCGGCTTCCACCAGACTTCTCACCAGGCCGCAACCACAGTCCGCCCAGTCCGCCCAGTCCGCCAAAGCTGTCCGCACAGGCCGCGCGGCCTGTCCCGTCACCCACTTCCACTTCACAAATTTCAACACTCCCCCTTGAAGTGAGAAGTGGTGACCAAGCCCAGCAAGCTGCGCAAGCGTTCAAAGGGCCCCTTCGACAGCGGCTTCGTGAAGATGTCAGCAAGATTATCTTCACTCCGAACATGCCCGACCAGCAGAGACCCCTCCAACACCTTCTCCCTGATGAAGTGGTGATCAATCTCTATATGCTTGGTCCTGGCGTGACACACTGGATTGTTTACCAGTTTGAGAGCACTCTCATTGTCACCCCGGAGTAAAGTAGGCCCTTGCACTTCTTCATGAACATCCTCTATGAGTCTCCTCAACCAAACGGCTTCCCGAGCAGCCAAGGCCGAAGCCTTATACTCCGCCTCCGTGGTTGAAACCGACACCGAGTCCTGCTTCTTGCTACACCACGAGATGCTAGCTGAACCGCAAGTGAACACATAACCCGAAGTAGACCTTCGATCATCCGAATCACCGCCATAGTCAGCATCCGTGTACCCGAGCAACGCAAACTCCGCATCCCTTCCATAGAGGAGTCCAAGCTCAGAAGTCACCTTGACATACTTCAGAATTCCCTTCACCGCCACTAGATGAGATTGCCTTGGTTCAGCCATATACCGACTTACTCGGCCAACAGCATAAGCTATATCCGGCCTTGTAATCGTCAGATAGATCAAGCTCCCAACAAGAGCCCTGAACACCAAGGGATCATTAAGCACCCTTCCCTCATCTCGTCGAAGCTTCAGCCCAGATTCCAGTGGAGTAGAGCACTTCTTCCCTTCGCCCATGCCAAACCGCTTCACAATGCGATCAGCATACCCTTTCTGGCTAATGAGAATCCCACACTCCTTCCTCTCCACTTCCAGACCAAGAAAGTGATGCAACTCTCCCAAGTCTTTCATCTCGAAGCGTATAGCAAGCTCTCCCCTGAGCCTTGCTACTTCCTCCTCCGAGTTCCCTGTGATGATCATATCATCCACATACAGCAGGACCAAGACTCTTAGCTCTCCCTTCTTCTTGACGAACAAGCTTGAATCTGAGTTAGAAGCCAGGTATCCACAGAACTGCAGGTACTCTGCAATCTTCCCATACCACGCTCGAGGAGCTTGCTTCAACCCATAGAGAGCCTTCCTGAGTTTGCAGACATAGTCCAGATGCTTCTCAGAGACGAAACCAAGCGGCTGATCCATGAAGATGTCCTTGTCAATCTCTCCGTAAAGAAAGGCATTCTTCACATCGAGTTGCCACAACCTCCATCCCTTGCAAGCAGCCAAGGCGATCACCACTCTTACAGACGTCATCTTCGCAACTGGACTGAATGTCTCCTCATAGTCTTCTCCATACTACTGTGAGAATCCTCTAGCGACCAGGCGAGCCTTGAACCGATCAATGCTCCCATCAGCCTTCTTCTTCAACTTATACACCCACTTGCAAGTAACCGGAGTAACGCCATCAACCTTGGGCACAAGGTCCCAGGTTTCATTCTTCTTCAGAGCATCAATCTCTTCCTTCATGGCACCTTCCCACTCCTTCACTCCAGTGGCCTCGTTGAAGTTTGCAGGCTCTCGCTCATCCAGAGGACCAGCAAAGAAACAGGAGACAAAGCTCACTGCATTCCCATCACAGTACCGAGCCGGTGGCTTAACCACCCTCTTCGATCTCCGAAGACACGGCTCCTTGCTCACGGCTTCCGTTGCTTCTTCAGGCTCCACTCCTACCTGGGGCAAGCATTGAGCAGTGCTCCCCCTGCTTCCTGAGCCAGAAGGCTCAACCTCGGAGTTCGAAGCAACAGGAGCTGCTGGTGAAACAGCAAGCTCCTCTTCCAAGCTTTCAGCAGCCTCCACCGGTGCTTCCTCAACTTTGCTACTTCCGGTAGGCTCCACCGAGCCACCTCCATATGACGTCAGCTCGTCAAAGACAACGTCTCTTGACACCACGAACTTCTTCGTCACAGGGTCCATGCACTTCCATCCCTTCTTCCGCTCATCATAGCCAACAAAGACAAGTTTCCTTGCCTTCGCATCCAGCTTTGTCCGTGAAGCATCCGGGACATGCACGTAGCAAGTTGAACCGAACACCCGAAGGTGTCCAACACTCGGCTTCTCCTTCAGCAACAGCTCAATAGGAGTCTTCATGTTGATAGGGCTGAGTGGCATCCGGTTGATAACATATGCAGCACAAGACATTCCCTCCGCCCAAAAGGACCTCGGGATATCTTTCGCATGCAGCCAGCATTTGCAGGTTTCCGTCAAATGACGGATCTTCCACTCCGCTACCCTATTTTGTTGTGGAGTGTGAGCACATGTAAGCTCCCGTTGGATCCCGTGCTTCCTGCAGAAGTTAGAAAACTCGGAAGAGACAAACTCCCCCCCCGTTATCAGTTCTAAACTTCTTAATCCGCAAGCCAAGCCGGCCTTCTACCAACTCCTTGAACTCCACGAACAAACGGAAGGCATCCGACTTCTCCTTTAAGAAGTACACCCAAGTATACCTTGAGTAGTCATCAACCAAGACAAGCATGTATTTGCTTCCACCAAGGCTGGCAGTAACAGTCGGTCCCATCAGGTCGCCATGAATACACTCCAATGGTTTCTTGCTCCTTGTTTGAGATTTATCAAACGGAAGGCGATGTGCCTTACCGTATTGACAGCCCGCACAAACATGCCCATCACCAAAGGAGGACAACATCGGCAACCCCCTCACCAGACTTCTACTCGCCATTGCCTTTAGCTTGTCCATGCCAACATGCCCCAGCCTCTCATGCCAGATAGCCGCACTATCATTGGCTCTCATCCTATCAACATAGGCACTGGTGGAAAGAACAAACAAGTTCTTCACCCTCCTCCCAACATGAGCAACATCAGCCTTCACCGCTGATACGTTGCGAAGGAACCTCACGTCTGTTGGCCCAAACAGAACGTGATACCCAGCGTCCACCGCGTTGGTCACCGAGAAGAGGTTCTTCTTCATGCCCGGCACGTGATACACACTCCTTAACGTGAGTGGTCCCTGATCACTACCCAAAGACACGACCCCCTCCTTCTCTACTGCATAAACAGTATTATCAGCAGTGATAATAGCTTCATTACCTGAGTAAGCCTGCATGGAGGTGAACTTCGACTGGTCTCCGGTGAGGTGATGACCACACCCGGAGTCGACGATCCACTCGCTGTTGAAGTCCTCAGCAGATAAGGCCCGGACACAAGTGCCCGTCATGAAAGCTCCTCCCCATTCTGCTTCTTCACTTCGCGAGCAAGCTTCCTCCTTTCCCGCAGCATGCCCAGGCTGCAGTTTGACCTTGCAGTCCCGCTTGAAGTGCCCTCGCTGATGACACCGGTAGCACTTCAGATTCTTCTTCCAGTCCTTAGGAGCATTGCTCCTCTCCGGCGGATATGAAGTTGAAGTCTCCTTCTCAGCAGCGGCCTGCACCTTCTTCTTCTTCTTCCCTTCCCATCCCTTCTTCTTGCCTGAGAAGAGAGCCTCACTGCCTTCCTGATTCAGATTCACTCCAGCCATCTGCCTTGCTAAGCTCTCCTGTGAGGCAAGCAGATTCTCCAGCTCCAGCAGAGACGGCTGAGTAGCCCACCCTTGAACAGACGTAACAAAGGCCACATACTCCTTCCGCAAGCCGCGGAAAATGTGCCTTTTCATCTTTGCCTCAGAGATAGGCTCATCAGGATCCAGCGCCGACAGCTCAGCACACAAGCTCTTCATCTTTAAGAAGTACCTGGAGATGGAAAGGTCTCCCTGAGTTGCCCTGGCCAACTCATTCTCCAGGAACTGAAGCCGCGCCACATTCTTCCTATTGAACAACTCATCAATGGTTGTCCAAATATCAGCAGCCGACTCACATCCAATGATGTGATCAAACAGTTCCGGAGAGACAGCTCTCTTCAGAACGAACTCTGCCTTAGCATTAGTTCTTCTCCAGAGCCTCACCTGTTCAGCAGTACCGAAAGCAGCAGTAACTTCCTGTCTGTCGTCTCCACCGACAACTTCCCACAGCTCCTCGCCTAGAAGATAACTTTTCATGCACGACTTCCACTTTTTATAGTTAGTCGGCGTTAAGAGTTCAATGCCCAGACCTCTTGCTAAGCTTCCTTCCATTGCAACCACCTGTTGGTACCCTTCAGCAGCTCCGAGCAACAACACAGGTTGAACACCACTCAATCACTGAGTAACAACACTGGCTGACCTCCGCTCACGCAACTGAACCTCCGCAACCTCAGAAACCTGGCTCTGATACCATGTTAAATTTTCTCAACGTGGTCAGCAAGATAGCCCAAACGCCAAATTAATATCTTCGGAACTACCCAGTTCGCACGCTGAACCTGCGGAAACCCAAGGACTAGAGGTTGCACCCAACAAAACAATGGAAGCACAAGAAGATCTTATTATGCATTCACTTCTTTACAATCCGAGGCATACATAGCGAGACATGATTTCGCTAGTATTACAGCTGTAAACAGAGAACCAAAAAACAAGCCGGGCGGACAGCACTCCAGTCCGCCGAGACCGCGAGGTCGCCGAGACCGCCGAGACCGCTGAGCTCGCCCAAGCTATGCTGCAATCCGCCGAATACCACGGAGTCCGCCGAGACCGCGAGGCCGCGCGGACAGACCGTTATTCGTGAAAGTCCACCTAGTGTCGGCTATGTGTACCTATGGGGGGGGGGGAATAGGTAACGTGTGGTTCTTTTGCGGAATTTACAGATGTACCTGCACAATAAAAACAACAAACACAGCACACAGAATACACAGCAAATTTATAGTGGTTCCCCGACTTGGGTACATCCACTTTCCCCTTCGACCTATCTCCCCAACAAGGGACGACTCGGTCACTTCACCAACGGGATTGAAATCCAATCCCTTCACTAACGGAAGGAGCCCTTCCACACGTGAGAGTCAACACTCCCACAAATCGGGTTGCACCCAACCCTTACACCGCGGAACAAAAGTTCCTTTACAATAAAATAAAGGTAGAATGTACACGTGATACAAACTTCTCTTGGAGACTCCGGTGTTCCTCTTTGGTCGACGACGTGTTCTTGAAGTCGATGAAGAGTCTACGACCTTGGTCTTGCTTGGAGAAGATCTCCCCGGAACCGGCGTCGGCACACGAGCGGCGGCTAGCTTCGGGATCGGCGGCTACGAAGAAGAGCAGCTGCTGAACTTGGAGATCCAAACTTCGATGCGAAGCAAGCTCGGTCTACCAACGGTCACACGAGGATCGGTCGTCTCGATCGATTCGGATGGGAAGTGTTTCCGATCAACAAATCGAGAGACAAGGGATCTCTGGATAGACGCGTGAGACTCAAGCCTTGCTAAGCTACTGTCGCCGGAGATCGGGAAGAAGATCTATCGGTGGCGACGGACTTGCACGAGCGGCGACGGAGGCGGCGGAAGGATTTCGCGATTTTAGGGTTTCCGTGAGCTCGCGTATTTTTCTGTCTTCGCACTGTTCAAAATACCCATGTATTTATACTGTAGCTACCCCTAATAAGACCGTTTGAGGGACCCACAGAGATACCCCCCAAGTCCCGGTCCAGATAGTAAATTGCGGCAGAATCCGGTTCAGGAAATTAGCTGAGACAGAATCCGGTTCAGGAAATTAACTGAGAAAACGCCAAGGAAAAATCGGCGAGAATCGCAGACGATTCTCGACGAATCGGCGAGAATCATCAAGTGATTCTCGACGATTCGTCGAGAATCGATTGTGATTCTCGTCGAATTACTTGTCGATTCTCAACGAATTCAACTTGTATCCATGGGCTGCATGACAATTGGTTCGGCGGGAATTACAAGCGATTCTCGCCGAATCTTACTTGGCACCATATTGAGATGGCCAGAAGGAGTCGGCGAGAATCATTGATGATTCTCGTCGATTCGGCGAGAATCACCAAGTGATTCTCGCCGATTCGGCGAGAATCACTTGGTGATTCTCGTCGAATCTGCCTTGGACGATTTTTCGTCTTCCACCTAGGAGCTGCTCCTTGATCCTCCATGCTCCTTGTCTTCTCTTGCATATGAGCGGCCCTGTACTTGAAAGTAAGTGCACTCCAATAGAGAGAGTGCACATAGGCCAACACACTGATCTGCTCAACGAGGGATTACGTCGTGCAGATCCGTGTATATTGACCTACTGCACCCTGACATTGGTGTGCACTTAGCGTGGAGAAACTGCAAGTACAACTTGAAAAAGTTTATCAAATACATAGTCTATTCTCCTTAGCTTGTCCAGGGGCTTCTGCAAATCAGGTACATTGTGGATACAATACCCAACAATCTCCCCCTATTTGAAGAAGCCTAAACCCTACAAGCTAAGGTGAATGGAGCGAATGAAAATGAAAGCAAATGAAATTCATAAACTTAACATTGGGTGGAGTTATCCCTTACCAATACCGCTTTCTTGGGAGCAAGCTGGAGCCACACCTTAGCCTTGACCCCGAGAGGGTAAACTCCCCCTTTTTGGCTTCTACAAAGCGGGGTCTGTAGCGATTGACTTTTTGCTCCCCCTCAGTTCTTGCAGTTGTACGCACGCGGAGTTCCTTGCTCCCCCTCAGTTCTTGCACTAGCCTGGAGCTTCTGTAGTCTTCACTCCTCATAGTTGAGCATTCCCAATTCAGTCTTGAAAAGATTGAACTTGGCCTCGTCTAGGGGCTTTGTGAATATATCAGCAATCTGCTTGTCCGTGGGGACATAACAGAGAGAGATATCCTTGTTCTCCACGTGCTCCCGAATGAAGTGGTAGCGTACTTCAATATGCTTCGTTCGGCTGTGCGACACCGGATTGTTGGCAATGGCAATTGCACTGGAGGAGTCGCAGTACATTGGAACTTCCTTGAACTGAAGGTTGTAGTCGGCCAACTGATTTCTGATCCAAAGAAGTTGTGCGCAACAGCTCCCTGCCGAGATATACTCTGACTCTGCAGTGGAGGTTGCAACGCAATTTGTTTCTTGCTGTTCCATGAGATAAGCCTCCGGCCGAGGAATTGACACGTCCCGGAGGTGCTTTTCCTGTCATCCCTGCTCCCTGCAAAATCAGCATCTGAAAAGCCTATTAGCTCGACATCATTGTTCCTCGGGTACCACAAGCCAAGATTAGGAGTACCTTTAAGGTATCTTAGAATTCGCTTTGCAGCGACATAGTGAGATTCCTTAGTGTTCACCTGATATCGGGCACATACACATGTGGAGAACATAATATCCGGTCTACTGGCAGTAAGGTAGAGCAGGGATCCAATGATGCTTCTGTATTTGGTGTCATCGAAAGGTTTACCTTTCTCATCCTTATCTAGAGACATGGTGGATCCCATTGGAGTCCTCATAGAGGTTGCACTCTCCATACCGAATTTCTTAAGGAGTTCATTTGTGAACTTCGTCTGAGAGATGAAGATTCCATCCTCAGACTGTTTCACTTGAAGGCCTAAGAAATACTTGAGCTCTCCCATACTGCTCATTTCAAACTTTCCTTGCATAAGTTTAGAAAACTTTTTGCAAAGATTGTTGTCCGTTGAGCCGAATATTATGTCATCGACATAGATTTGCACCAGCAAAATCTTGCCTTTGACTTCCCTGAGAAACAATGTTTTATCTATTTTACCTCTGGAGAACTTGTTCTCAAGAAGAAAACTAGATAAAGTCTCATACCAAGCTCGGGGAGCTTGCTTCAACCCATATAAGGCCTTATTGAGAAAATAAACGTGATTGGGATGAGTAGGATCGACAAAACCTGGGGGTTGAGCGACGTATACTTCCTCTTTCAGATCTCCGTTCAGGAATGCCGATTTCACATCCATTTGGTAGACTGTGAATCCTTTGTGTGAAGCATACGCCAGGAACAACCGGATTGCCTCGAGCCTTGCTACTGGTGCAAAGGTCTGGTCGAAGTCAATCCCTTCCTCCTGTCTGTAACCTTGAGCCACCAGCCTGGCCTTGTTCTTTATGATGACACCATGTTCATCCAGCTTGTTTCTGAAGATCCACTTCGTGCCAATGACGTTCTGCTTGTATGGTCTGGGAACCAGCGTCCAAACCTTGCAGCGTTCGAATTGATGTAGTTCCTCTTGCATGGCCAGAATCCACGCTGCATCCTTGTTCGCCTCGTCGAACTTCTTTGGCTCAACCTGAGACAGGAAGCTGAGATGCAATACTTCGTTAGTTGTACCTCTTCGAGTTCTGACGCCTACACGAGGATCTCCGATGATCTGTTCTCTAGGATGATCCCTCACGTGACGGAGCTCTAGAAGTCTGGCGTCTGGAGCTTCAGCTACTTCTTGTGCTTCTCGTTCTTCTAAAAGATTTGTTCCATCTTGATCTTCAACATTTTCAGATGACGAGGAGGTGGAAACTTTGACGTACTTGGGTGCGTCATCTTTAGGGGTCTCATCCAGATTCAGCTGGTCAAGTCTAGCACCTGCATCTTCAAGAATACAACTGGAAGAATTGCTGTTAAGCAAGCTTCCTTCATCAAATACAACATTTATTGATTCTTCTACCACTAAGGTTTTCTTATTGAAGACCCTATATGCCCGACTATGGGAACTATATCCCATGAATATGCCTTCGAAGCATTTTTCACCGAATTTAGTACGCGGATACTTCCCATTATTTAGGACATAGCATCTGCAACCAAAGATCCTCAAGTAGGACATGGTTGGTTTCCTGCCTTTCAGTAGCTCGTAGGGCGTCTTACGATGATGTTTGTTGATCAACGCTCGGTTTTGTACATGACATGCCGTATTGACACCCTCTGCCCAGAAGTATTCCGGGAGAGAAGCATCTTTCAACATAGTCGTGCAGGCCTCAATGAGAGTTCTATTTCTCCTCTCCGCAACTCCATTTTGCTGAGGAGTGCGCGGGGAGGAAAACTCATGAAAGATACCATGTTCTTCACAAAATTCTGTCATAGCACCAGATTCGAATTCTGTTCCATGGTCACTTCGGATTTTGACCACGGAGCAGTTAAATTCGTTCTGAACCTGCTTGACAAAATTAGTGAAGATGTCAAAAGTATCTGACTTTCGTTTCAAAAAGAACACCCATGTAAACCGTGAGTGATCATCAACTATCACTAGCGTATATGACTTGCCTCCCAAGCTATGAACTTGCATTGGGCCAAACAAGTCCATATGTAGCAGGTAAAGACATCGGGAAGAGTCTTTGTCTGCAATGCTCTTAAAGGTAGCCCGGGTCTGTTTGCCCATCTGGCATGCATGACAGGGGCTATCCTTGATGCACTTGATACTGGGAGCATCTCTTACTAAATTCTTAGAAAATAGGATACTAATTGTCTTATAATTAATATGTGCCAATCTCTTGTGCCATTGTTCACAAAGAGAAGCACTACCTGTTGCCACAAGGCATACGGGGGTAGATGAATCTATACTAAGAAAATCTAAGCAGAAGATATTTCTGCTCCTAATGCCTGATAATACCGTCTCAGAGGAGGTACGTGAAATTATCAGACATTTATCCTTGCAGAACTTAACGTCATAACCTTTATCACATAACTGACTTACACTGATCAGGTTATGGTTTAACCCTTCAACATAAGCCACGTCGGTGATAGAGATTACACCGTTGGAAATCATACCATAACCTCTGGTGACTCCACGATCTGACCCTCCAAAGATGACTTTGGGTCCATTCTCGACTGGAGTGTAATCACGCAGCAGGCTTCTTGTCCCGGTCAT
Organism: Platanthera guangdongensis; assembly: GCA_039583875.1. Taxonomy (NCBI): domain Eukaryota; kingdom Viridiplantae; phylum Streptophyta; class Magnoliopsida; order Asparagales; family Orchidaceae; genus Platanthera; species Platanthera guangdongensis. Next base: position 16,454,772 of record CM077156.1, read on the forward strand.
ATGCCGGGAGCATCCACTGTCCAAATACCAGATTGGCGTTTTGGTGGCCTTTGGACATTCCTGCAAAACAAAATTAATTTGCCTTAGGAACCCAATCGAACTTGGGTCCTAGATTCCTGGTTAGCACACTCCCCCTCGGTTGGTTAACCCTACGAGTGGTCGGTCTCGCATTGTTAACATGGGGAGTCTCGTAGTTCCTTGGATTAAACCAACAATCCACGGCAAAGTGACCGACTTTGCCACAGCACCAACAGTCGAACCTGTTGTATCTCTTCCGAGGCTCCTGCCTTACCCTGGGAACAACGGGTACAGCTGGGGCCTTGGATCTGGAGGTGGAGGCCTCATGGTGATGGCAGTCACATGACGTTGTCACCTTCTGAATAACAGGCTTGACTTTTGGCGCCTGCTTTCCATTATGGCCGCTAGAGAACGGACCATAACTTCCTATGTGGATCTCCTCATAAGGTGTCTTGAAGGCACTCTCCCCAAAGTTCCGGGGGAAGTTCCAACCTTCATACCGGCTCTTAGGCTTTGCAACCGAGGGCCGGAAATGATGCCCATATGTTGACTCAAAGTCATGTTGGTTGCAAGGAAAGCCAGGCTTTCTGAATGCAACAGGACTAAGAGGAGCCTTCCCCTTTTCATCAGCAGAGGCCTTCTTGGCGGCCTTATTCTTCCTCTGGTTCTTGTTTCTCCGAGATGAAGAACCAGATGCCCCAACATGCCCCAAGCCAGCTCCTTTGGCCTGAGCAGAGAAGGTGTCAACGACTGGAAGCACTGTTTTAGGCATAGAGAAGCTCTGTACGATCTTCCTTTCTGCCGCAAGTAGTTCTTCCAATCTGTTGACTTCCTCCTGCTTGAGATCAAGGAGCTTCAAAGACTCTGAGTGCTTTGAAGTTAGGTCAATGTGCTCCTGTCTGAGAGAGATCAAGCTAGTGACCTCTTCCCTTAGGGATACACACTCACCCTTAAGGAATCTTACTTCCTTCTTCTCAGCCTTCAGTCTCTTGCGGCACTCGTCAAAAGTGTTGAGCAGAAGCTCATACTTGTCGAGGAGCTCAGCTTCACGGGCCGAAGGGCCATCCTCAGGTTCATCATCCTGAGACTCAGGATCAGAGTCGGAGTCGGAAAGAGGGGTGTGAGTTTTTACCTTCCCAGTGAATGGGGGGCATTCTCCTTCTGAGTCCGATCGACCCACCAGCCCGAAGTAGGCTTCTTCATCATCACTGGAGTCTGAAGAATCAGACTCACTTAGTGTCTTTGGCCTTCTGGCGATATAGCTCCGCTCCTTCTTCTTATCTCTGGAGGATTTGAGCTCCTCTCCTTTCCCTTTATCTCTTTTGCTTTGATGGCAGTCAGCCACAACGTGACCTGGCTTATTGCATCCAAAGCAAATAATATCAGAAGAACGATGTTTGTTAGGTTTAGATGCATACCTGTCAGAAGAGTAGTTTTTCTTCTGATGTCTGGAAGAGGAGCCGTCTCTCTTTCTTTGATTCCTCATCTTGAGGAATTTCTTGAACTCTCGAGTGATGAGGGAGAAATCCTCTTCCGACAGTTCTGAGCTGGAGGAGCATGGATCGGAGTCCTCCTCTTCTTCCTTATTTCTGGCACGGTAGGACACCGCACCCTTCCCTTTTCTGGAGTGACTGGCTTTTAGGGCCACAGTCTTTTCTTTTGCAGCAGCCTTCTCTGCTTCTTCCTCTGCCTTCCTGGTGTTCAGCTGAAGTTCATAGGACATCAGCTTCCCGAACAGGATTTGAGGATCAGTTTCTGCTAGTCTGCCAAATTCTCTGATGGCGCAGATCTTTGTGTCCCATTCCTTAGTCAGGGACCTAAGGAATTTGTCATTGAGTTCACCATTGGTGAACACTCTTCCATAGCCCTTGAGGGCGTTGACAATCTTCAGGAAGTTCTCGTATGTGACTCCGATCTCTTCCTTAGGCCCTTGCCGGAAAGCCTCATACTTCTGGTTCAGGAGGGATCTCCGATCATCCCTTACTTCATCTGTGCCCTCCATCAGAATGATCAGACACTGCCATATCTCCTGAGCTGTCTTGCAGTTGCTGAAGTTTTGCATCATCGAGTCATCAACTGCACTGACCAGGATGTTTCTAGCCTTCATGTCAAGGCCCACTAGAACCATCTCATCCTTGTCCATTTCAGAGAGTGTCTTCGGCACTTTCTTGGTGGGATCAATGGTGGAGGCCTTAGTGGGGACATAAGGTCCCTCCAGCACGATCATGAACAGTCGAGGGTCCACTGCTTCCATGTAGAACCTGATTCTTTCCTTCCAGATAGGAAAGTTGAGTCTGTTGCATACTGGGATTTTGCCGGAGTACTTGAGTCCGTCCATGGTAGATGTATGTCTCCTTGTTGACACTAGTGGCAGGATTCACCTCAAGGTGTTAGCCTTTTTGTTGAGGAACCTGGCTCTGATACCACTTGAAAGTCCACCTAGTGTCGGCTATGTGTACCTATGGGGGGGGGGGGAATAGGTAACGTGTGGTTCTTTTGCGGAATTTACAGATGTACCTGCACAATAAAAACAACAAACACAGCACACAGAATACACAGCAAATTTATAGTGGTTCCCCGACTTGGGTACATCCACTTTCCCCCTTCGACCTATCTCCCCAACAAGGGACGACTCGGTCACTTCACCAACGGGATTGAAATCCAATCCCTTCACTAACGGAAGGAGCCCTTCCACACGTGAGAGTCAACACTCCCACAAATCGGGTTGCACCCAACCCTTACACCGCGGAACAAAAGTTCCTTTACAATAAAATAAAGGTAGAATGTACACGTGATACAAACTTCTCTTGGAGACTCCGGTGTTCCTCTTTGGTCGACGACGTGTTCTTGAAGTCGATGAAGAGTCTACGACCTTGGTCTTGCTTGGAGAAGATCTCCCCGGAACCGGCGGCGGCACACGAGCGGCGGCTAGCTTCGGGATCGGCGGCTACGAAGAAGAGCAGCTGCTGAACTTGGAGATCCAAACTTCGATGCGAAGCAAGCTCGGTCTACCAACGGTCACACGAGGATCGGTCGTCTCGATCGATTCGGATGGGAAGTGTTTCCGATCAACAAATCGAGAGACAAGGGATCTCTGGATAGACGCGTGAGACTCAAGCCTTGCTAAGCTACTGTCGCCGGAGATCGGGAAGAAGATCTATCGGTGGCGACGGACTTGCACGAGCGGCGACGGAGGCGGCGGAAGGATTTCGCGATTTTAGGGTTTCCGTGAGCTCGCGTATTTTTCTGTCTTCGCACTGTTCAAAATACCCATGTATTTATACTGTAGCTACCCCTAATAAGACCGTTTGAGGGACCCACAGAGATACCCCCCAAGTCCCGGTCCAGATAGTAAACTGCGGCAGAATCCGGTTCAGGAAATTAGCTGAGACAGAATCCGGTTCAGGAAATTAACTGAGAAAACGCCAAGGAAAAATCGGCGAGAATCGCAGACGATTCTCGACGAATCGGCGAGAATCATCAAGTGATTCTCGACGATTCGTCGAGAATCGATTGTGATTCTCGTCGAATTACTTGTCGATTCTCAACGAATTCAACTTGTATCCATGGGCTGCATGACAATTGGTTCGGCGGGAATTACAAGCGATTCTCGCCGAATCTTACTTGGCACCATATTGAGATGGCCAGAAGGAGTCAGCGAGAATCATTGATGATTCTCGTCGATTCGGCGAGAATCACCAAGTGATTCTCGCCGATTCGGCGAGAATCACTTGGTGATTCTCGTCGAATCTGCCTTGGACGATTTTTCGTCTTCCACCTAGGAGCTGCTCCTTGATCCTCCATGCTCCTTGTCTTCTCTTGCATATGAGCGGCCCTGTACTTGAAAGTAAGTGCACTCCAATAGAGAGAGTGCACATAGGCCAACACACTGATCTGCTCAACGAGGGATTACGTCGTGCAGATCCGTGTATATTGACCTACTGCACCCTGACATTGGTGTGCACTTAGCGTGGAGAAACTGCAAGTACAACTTGAAAAAGTTTATCAAATACATAGTCTATTCTCCTTAGCTTGTCCAGGGGCTTCTGCAAATCAGGTACATTGTGGATACAATACCCAACAATTCGCCTCCTGCTGAACCCGAACTGAGGAACTCCCCTACCCGCCTGAAGCCGGTGGACAGGTTATTGAAGCTGGGAAAGTTGAAACAGAACTGACAAGCCGTAGAGCGACCTCCTGCAGAGTCCGCAGAGACCGCACACTTCCAAGAACTGACCGAAGTCACAGCCAAACTCCTGGCTCCTTGAAGTTATCCGCGCGACGTTACTTAGGTTACTGTAGATGTGCCAGGGGGGTCCTATTTATAGGCCAGGTGAGGAGTGTGGTCACCGCCCATGAGATAGCGACACCGCCCCAGCCCGCGCGAACACAAAACGACTGTCCGCTCAGTCCGCGAGGACTTAGCCAGTCACCAAGGGAAACCGCCAGGAGCAAGGCAACCAATGACGAACCCTCTCCAGTCCGCCCAAGCTAAGCGGACAAGGCACCAGCCCGCAAAGCTCCAACTGCTTCAGGACAGCACCCTCTTCAATGGCAGTCCGCACCAACCCGAGGCAGTCCGCAAGACTCACACCTCAATCCGCCACAAGTCCACGACCAAAGGCAAACAGCAACAGTCCGCCCGGTCACAGCGGACTTGGCGGATACGGCGGACGCCATGAACTTGACACCAAGTGTGACCAAGTCCAAAACCATCAAGGGCCAGTGCGAGCATGGCGGACACAAAGTCCCGTCCGCCAAACACCCTAGCACAGACCGCAACCAGTCCGCGAGCTCCTCGCACTTGTCCAACACAGCAGCTACTTCCCGGACTCCAAACATCAGTCCGCCAACCGGTCTCCACAGCAAGACCTGCTGTAACACCTGAGCTCGACAAGGCCTCAGCCAAGCTCAAGGCTCAGTCCGCAACAGCCCAAACCGCGGACAAACCAGTCCGCAAGGCTTTCCGCGAACATGAACCAACCCGCCAACAGCGCAAACTTGCACCCGCGACCACTGAGCAAAGCACCAGTCCGCGAGCCTCTCTATCCGCAGATACCAGGCCGCACCAAACCGCGGACACCATGCAACAACCCGCTCAGAACACAGCCGGCTTCCACCAGACTTCTCACCAGGCCGCAACCCACAGTCCGCCCAGTCCGCCCAGTCCGCCAAAGCTGTCCGCACAGGCCGCGCGGCCTGTCCCGTCACCCACTTCCACTTCACAAATTTCAACACCGACATCTACTTCTCCCTCGGGGCCTTCTTTTTTCCCTTAGAGAGGGTCACAACTTTCTTCATCTTTTTCTTAGGAGGGTTGGAGCGAGAGGGGGTCGTGTCGCCTGCAAGACTCTTCAGAGGGGCAGGAGCCAGTGACCCTCTCGCCACCTCAGCCGCCGCGCTGGTGAGACTGAGGCCCTTGGTTGGTTGGTTGTTTCTCTTGTAAGGGGGGTGGACTGGTATGACCCGCTCTCCTAAAACAAGCAAGGGGGTGATGAGATGGCGAGACGAAAAATAAAAACGCAAAACAAGAGAGCGAGAGTACCTTCGCCGGGGAGCACGGGAGGTAGCGAGTCGAGGCCCCGCCGAAAGAAGTTGACCTCGAAGTTTTTGTCGATGAAGAAGTCGTATAGAAGCTTGTCCGTGCAGCCCACCTACGGAGACACATAAAAGATCTCGGGGGGCTACAAAGGCGCGAGCGGGACACCCCCGAAGTTGCCATGGATGAACACGAATCTGGTGAGCCAATGATGGTTTTTATTGGGCATCTCGCACACCTTGAGCCCTTGCCCATTGAAACACGAGACGCCGTCGGCGTTGGCGTGGTAGATAAAGAGCTTGTGGAAAACTGTCAAGCTAAACTCGATGCGCTCCCGGCGCATATAACTAGAGAAAGCGATTAACACCGAAATGGCGTTAGGGTTAAGCTGCGCGGGGATGACGCCAAAGTACTTTAGGACCTATTTTACCTCCGGCCAGAGGGGCAATCTCAACCCCGCCTCGAAGTGCGAGATAGGGAAGGCGAGCTCTCCTGGGTAGTTGGTGTTGATCGCCTCGCCAACCTTGGGGGGCTGCGATTCGAGCCCCTCCCTCATGTACTAATGAACAAAGTTGTGGTAGTCTTTGTCAGGAAGCTTGCCGGGAGGGAAGTCGTGATCGATAAACCGTTTCCCGCAGCGACTGCGCCCCTCGCCTTCCTCGACTTTCTTCTTCCCCATTCTAGGCGAGACTGATGGAGGCGAGATGGTTGAGGGAAAATAAGCAGTGAGAAAGAGAATCGGCGAGACGGCCGAGGAAAGAAGAAGCGAGAGGAGCAAAGAGCGAGATGGATGGGCGAGATGGAAGAAGCAAGGGGGCAAGGGCTTGGACGCGGCAGGGGTGAAGGCGCGGATATCCTTGTGATCCGGGGGGGCAGGAGTATTTATAGCAGATATGGTCAAACCGATAAAATGGGCGGGGAAAATGTATGTGGGAAGGGGAAGAGTCGGCCGATAGTTCACACTCTCTCTCTCCTAAACCTCGATTCATGTGGCCCATCACAGGACAGAATAAATGAATTAAAAGAAATTAAATGAAATTAAGAGATTAAGCTAGTAGCAGTAAATATTTAAATATACCATCCCACATAAGGTGGACACCATGTTCTCAGACCCTAGGTTGCCGGCGAGAGGGTAGCATAACATGTTACAAAATTATTACAGCATTAGGGTGCAAAAACAAAGAAGAGAGAAAGAGCGAGACAGATGAATAAAGCGGGACGAGCAGGGCGGTCTTTAATACATGAGCCATTTTCAGCGGCCACCGCGAGTCCCCGCACAGGGGGGCCTACTGTGCGAGTGGAAGACGCGAACGGCGCCAAGCCCACTACGCAAGACAGAGCTGCATGTCGACCTCACTGATAATGGCTTGAGGGTCAGTCCCCTCAACCTCTATCTCGACGTCAACATCAGAAAACAAGCGAGCGCATTCAGTCTCCAGCCATTCAATTCGCCTATCAGCCGCCTGCTTGTCCTGCTCCAGCTTGCAGATCATGCGCGCGTGCTTCCGGAACATCTCGGCTGTCTTGCGCTTCATCTCCAGCGGGTCCATGGGGTTGCCCAGGTAGTCCTCAATCTCGTCTATGGGATGAGGGGGCGAGACGGCGGGTCGCCTAAAGAGCTCCTCAGGGGCGAGTCGGCCTGGGCGCCTACGCAAGGAGTCGAGGGGCAGAGTAAGGGAGGCTCTCGTAGAAGGGTGTGGGAGTAGCGAGCGGGACAGAGAAGCGAGGGGAAGATTTTTTACCAGGATGATGGCAGGTCCCAGCGGCCTGAGAAGGGTCTTTCTTCCTCTCGTTGGGAGGAGTAGACGGAGGAGTGGAAGGCTGTGGTGAGTCAGATTCTTCGCGGTAGGCGACGGTGTCATCCTTCGACTTTCTGGTCGGTGTAGAGGCGCGGGGGCTTCCTGAATAAGCAAATGGTAAATAAGCAGATACGGATGAAGGGGTAATAGGGACAAAAGCAAGAACTCACCTCCTTCTCTCTAGGAGATGCGGGAGGAGGAGGGGTGGATTTCCGGGGCAGCGCGAGATGGCTCCTCGGCCGAGGAGGGGAGGCCGCCTATCTTGACCTTCTTCGGGCGAGGCGATGGTGATGGTAAGGAGGGTGGGGCGCGAACTAGAGCCTTGGTCAGAGCAGCCACGTTGGCCTTGTTCTGCTTGCGCACCATCGCAAGGCGCTCGCGGAAACTCTGGCTGTGAGACATGATTGCAGTAGGGCCAATGAAGGAAGAAGTGTGAAAGGGGGCGTCTTCTATACACAATCCTATATTTATAGGCTCCGGTGGAGGTTCTCACCAAAGATTCCCTCATAAATACAGCCATAAATACACCTTAATGACACGAGGCTCGGTTGGACTTTCTTTCCGAGCTTGAAACAACCTCGAAAAGAGCGAGGTTTGTGTACAACCTCGGGCTCGTAGGAACAGTTCGGGCTCGAAGAGAGGGGAAGGTAAGGCAAGATGAGCTCTTTGACAAAAGCCTACTCGCTGGCGAGTGGGTCCCAGGAAAAGGGCTTCTCGCCGGGACAGGGCCGTCTCACTAGGCGAGAGGGGCCCAGCGGTTCGGGCGAGAAGGGCCCTGCGGCTAAGGCGAGAGCCTTTTTAGGCGAGACGAACCCAGAGAGAGGACCTATCGCGAGGCGAGGGCCAATCCGCTAGGCGAGACGAGCCCCATGGGTAGGATCTCTCGCCCGCGAGACGGTGCTCTTGCTGAGCGCCGGTTCAGTGGTTGGTCAGGATTCAGTTCAGTTGGAAGGTGGTTCACCTTTTTAGCCCCAGGTGATTTTACACTTTTGCCCTCGGTGGCCTGCATATAACCCTTCAGAACAGCGGAGTTTGGCTGTTGGCAGACCCGACCAAGGGTATTTTGGTAATTTCAGGTCGGTTCAGTTTGGTTGTTGGCAGTTCAAACTCAGAGGCCTGTAAATAGACCCATAGAGGTTCTTCAGAAGCACCTTTTTTTCCTAGGACTTTAAAAGAGTTTCCAGTGCTTTCTGATGAGCTCCAAGCCCAGCTTTTGGCTTTGGAGGGGAAGCTCTCAGTGATCCTCCGGGTAAGCGGTGGGACCTCCCTGCTGCGGCTTTGGGTCGGTTTCTGGTCCTTCATAACCAGTCGGAGGTCAGAGTTTGGGACAAGTAGGTGTTGGCTACGCCCCTGATTTCGAACTCTCGTTGAGGTCAAATTTTGGCTTCAACATCGCCCATGCTCGTTTCAATAAACTCAGAGATAACATGAAGCTTACAATGCTGCCAGTTCAAGAAGGGTTATTGCAATAGTGCATGAATCCTAGACCTGTAATAGAGACAATTAAATGTGTTAGACTAAGAATCATTTATTGGGAAAGTAAAATTCTTTAACTACTGTGACTTTTCTAATTCCCATTGAATGTATCTGCCTTGGGCCTATATAATTCCCACAACATAGTTATATAATTCCCCCAACATAGTTATCTGAATGATGATGAATATGAATCTTTGATTGTCTTCTTCATTTTTTTTCCTTCTGTCTTCATTTTCTTCTTTCACATGCATCCACCTGCAAGTTTAGATTAGTCAAGATTGATGATAATAACCTAACAAGAGGGAGTTAAGTTAACAAGTTGCGTTAATAGTGTTAATGCATGGCAGGCGGCGGCGCAGACCTTTTCGCTCGCAATTGTGTTACTTGTCTATGTTTAAAACACTCAACACAATACTGATAATTTTTGTAAGGCCAGGAGGAATGATAAAACTGCATCTTGTTTGTTAGTTTTATGAGGTGATTGTTATCCGCATTATAGTTTTGGCTATTCGCAAATTTTTGATACCCACAATGCAATTTTTGTTAAATTTATACCCGCAAATCAAATTGTTATCCATAAATCAATTTTTTGATATCCACCAATTAAAAATTTTAAAATTGTAACAAAAAATTTTCATTCTCAGATATTCTAATAGTCCATAGTATCATTTAAAGTTAACAAAACTGAATATTTTTGGAGAACATAAAAATAAAATAATAAAATTTAATAATCAAAAGATGTCAATGTTGTCTTCTTTAAAATGATCGTTTCACTTTAAACTTTAAACTTGAAATTAATTTTAAAAAATGTTTTAAAAATTTAAACTTGCAAATTGAATATCTATATGCTAACAAAAACATACAATTAAATATTTTGTATCTCAAATAGTTAGCAAAATTTGACAATCAAAATTCCTTCATTGTTGTCTTCTTTGTAGTCATAACTTTTAAACTTGCATCTCCAATAATGTTTTCTCCTTTTGTTGTCTTCTCTGCATCATATTTGTTGCTCCTCCGCCACTAATGCCATGCTTGTCATGATATTGTTGAAATTGTTGAAGTAGAAGTGAGCGGTCTTATTGGGCAGATGACACAGACCACAGAGCTCGCCATCGGTTGGACAGCTAGGTGTGGCAGATAGCTGGGTTCTGGCTTTTGTTCTCTATTTTGCGGTCTGATTCAGCAAGCACCCTAAGAGCTATTCGGGCGGCTAGCGTTGGCTAACTGTGGCTATCACGGTCTAGGTTGAAAGACTGCGGAGTCCACTTGGAGCTGGCAGGTTCTCTGGCTTGCGTAGAGGCAGACGGTTAGCGCGGATAGAGGAGGCTAACCGCACAGTTTGCTGTGATCTGCTCGCACGATCTGAAGCCAGAGTTCGTTGGAGTATGTTGACTTGGTCACGGTGATGTGCAAAGTCCTTGGTGTTGCCTAGTTGCATAGATCGCTGGTTGCACAGTCTGCTTCTAGAGTTCGCAGAGACTGCTTATGTGCGCGATCTGGATGTGGAGTTTGCATATCGTGTTGCGCGGATATGGCTCAGGTTGCATGATTGTCAGCTTAATTATTTAAGTCTATGTGGACTGAGGATGCTTTCTACATGGCTATATATGTTGATTGGTGTATCTTACCGCGTGGGCGGATAAGTGGTTTATCACTTATAGTATGACTATGGTATCCACATTCTTATGCGGATAGGTGGTGCTAGTTGCAGGATGATAGGTGGTTATCATGTCACTATGGGAAGTAACCACACTCCCCTTGTCGCTTATAATAGAGGTCCCCGACTCATCATATATAATGAGAATAATGAGAACTCAACTCGCATTTTGAACTTGCGGTTAGATTTTTCTAACCGAGCGGCTAAGTGAAGTTGACTTGTGCAGTGCAGGCTGTGCGGCTAGCACCAGGCGAATAGACAACTAGTTGGGAAGCTTAGTGTAGAACAGTTCGCGGATTGCATTTTATGGTATACAACAGGTCGCAGATAGTCCTGTCAGCAATCTTCTTCCTCGGGGTCGGGGATAGTTCAATAAGCAGTTTGCCCGGTCTCAGCGGGTAAACTGCTTCCCAGTTCAGCAGTTCTGTTCGTGGAAAGCTTCAGCAGTTAGGAAACTAGAATAAGCGGACATGTGTGTCTTTCAACATTCAATAACATGCAGTCCGCGCGGCTTGAGTTGCGATTTGGCGATATGGTAGATTCGGCGGACAGGCTTACACTACAAGATATGCACTTTACAGTGATGTTTTTTTGCGACGTTTTGAAAAGCGTCAATGTATGTTTTCTATCTAGCGAGGTTTTTATAAAAAAACATCGCTACTACAAAAAATATTATTAGCTACGTTTTCATGAAAAAACGTCAATATAAATGTTCAGTTTTGGTGATGATTATTTTTAAAACGTCACCAAAACATAGTATTTTTGTAAAAAAAATTGTTATCAAAAAATTCAAAATATTTTTCTTACAATCATGTCATTTATTAACTGAGCATGAAGTGCATGCATGACATCATGTTTATATTTATATAAATAATCTCTCTCCTATGTGGTCTCATTACAATTAATATAAACAAGTTTTGGGATATAATTAATTACAAACTTTAATCGAGTTGATGATATCTATATTTATGATAGTGATCAAATTTTTGATGGTAGTGAGTTTATATTAATGATAGCATCGATCCCGATCTTGACTTTGATACAAATAATTATAATGATTGTATTTATTATGCATATGATATATTCATACTATATTAAAAAGAAATAGTTAGGTCTGCAAATAACGTGAGTTTAAAAATACATCAAAAAATATCAGCCACTGATTCTTGATGTACTAGGAACATATGAAGGTACTAACACATAGTTATTAATGTAACCCAATATGTCATAGTCTCATGAAACTACAGTAACATGGTTTGCGGTTTGTCCTTACCTTGTAATGATTCGATTCAACCATATAGAGTTTTACCCCTTTTATATGTTGTTTAGTACTCGAAGTGGATTGTATACATGATGCATATTTAATGAATAGTACGAGACATAATACTACTTATTTGGTCGAATAGCATTAGTATATTCCACAGATTTGTCATGTATTCCAAGTTATTGTCCATATGGGGTCATGACATTATACGGTACAATAGTTAGCAAGACATAATCCGATACTAGCATGTCAGTAATAATTCTTACTAGATTCCTCCTAATTTCAACACAAGCACTTCATCAAAATATCAACCACTGATTCTTGATGGATCAAAAACTGTGCGTCGGATCTGATAGCAAATTCGTATAAAGTAATTTCCTCCTAACCCTAAACCTGCAGAACTGCGGTGAAATCCATTTCTAGCTCCTGCTCACGCCCTTCGTCTCCCCTAACCATAAACCCGCAGAACCCCCGTGAGTGCGCTTCAACCGTTGCCGCCATCCTCTGCTGGAGCGATCCTGCCGCCAACGACCTCCACAACCAACCTTCCCGCAGCCGATGTCATTCTTATAAAGTAATTTCCTTTCTCCAGTTCACGCCCTTCTTCTTCCCTAACCCTAAACCTGCAGAACCCCCGTGAGTGCGCTGCAACCGTTTCCGCCATCCTCTACTGGAGCGATCCTGCCGCCAACGACCTCCACAACCAACCTTCCCGCAGCCGACACACTCCAAGATAGGAACTTCTCTTTCCACCAGTTATCGTTCATTAGAAACCGCCCAGAATAGATGTGAGAGCAACTTCTTCTTCTCTCCCTCTATCTCTTATTTTTCTCACATATTTCCATTTTGATTTCATAGTTTCTTTTGTTTTAACTCACAAATTTCATTGTGGATTTCGCCTCTGATTACGTTTTCAATTTCATTGTTGATTTACATTATGAAATCTAAGAAAAAACTGATTTCGTTGTAACCAAGCTATATCCATTTTTTTTGCTTGGAACATGCTTTCTGGGATAGATTGGTAGCTACGATTGGGCCAGATGGGGTTGATTTTATCTGGAGGTGAAGGCTTGGGAAGTAGAATCCCTTGAAGTTATTGGATGTTAGCCTTTCCTCATCTTCATTAAACTAAGACAAAAATTAAAAGAATCATGGTGAATAACATATAATTTACCAAATTTCAAATCCTTAGATGGCAACTCACTTTTTCCTATATTAATTAACTTGCAGTTTTTATTTTAACATATCCTCATGATTTCATGTAAACGGATTATTTCTTCAATTTAATGAATTTTTAAAAGGAAGAACATGAGATATGCCATAGTTGGAGCATCATCAACAATAATCTTTAAAGTGATAGACTGCAGCATTTGATATCATATACGACCCAGTCATGCATGTCATCAGCTTGATGCACTATCATTTTGACTTCATTTATCCACATAGGCTTCTACCACAGAGATGTCATACATGAAAGTTTCCTTCTTACAACAATAAAAACTTTATTAATTATGTTTTTCAGTTGTCCAAAGTCCTGACATCATTTGGGCACACCACGCCTAGGCAGCCACAGTTTTGGCTTCATGTTATCATTCTCCTACTGACATGTTATGGGCAAGCCCATATTAAGTATCCTTCCACTGGGTCCATGAAATTATAGATGGTGAGAAATGTTGGACATTCTGTATGTCGATACATCTATAAAAATATGAATCTTTTCCATTCACATGGTGTGGGCAATGATAATCAACGATCCACCCTTTGTAATTGAATGATGTTGTTTGTGCTCCAAGTTGGATTTAACAGGCATATTAGTTTGCTCTGTCTTCTCCCATTATAGCTGAGAAGCATTGCTCCCGATTTGGTTCATCAGTCCTTTGCTACATCATATTCACAATTTTTTATATTTTTCTGTAAAGGCTGGGTCACATAAAGTGATAAACTCACAATATATTACAATGTTATCAGTCAATAGATTTCAAATAGGTGGGAGATGAAAAAAGAGAATCAAAACAATCAAGTATCAAATCAAGCAATACAAGGCAGAGAAGAAGGAGAAAATCAACAAACAATATGGAAGGAATCCAAATGTCAGATGGCTAAACAATGGAAGAATGAAAGCAATGTGGTCTTCAAATGTAAGATGACCAAACCATGGAAGAAGGGAAGTGACACGAACAAAAAAGAGAAGGATTCCCACCCAAAATGAGAAAAAATGACAAAGCATCTAATAAAATATAAACTAGATAATTGAAAAAAGTGTGAATGCCTACACACCAATCCATTTTCTTGTGAGAGATCAGATAGAATCAAACCATACGTAGTTTCAATTTAGTGTGTACAAGTGAGGAGTTAAGAGACCCCTAGTGGTGGTCCATGAACCCTTAGAAGAAGTGACACGGAAATGGTGGTCATATCTACCATAATAAATTGTCGAAATACAGGGAGGACAAATTTCCAATCAAACGAAGGGTACATAGATTTAAGAAGAAGAGGAGAGTAAACAATAATTAAAGGTTAGTGGGAGTTAGGATTAATACAATTGCTAAAGAGCTGGATGGTGTAGTAATTTCAGTAGGGTCCATGATACTTGCACCCTCCTTAGCAAGAAAGGAGGCAACATTGTGCCCATAAGAGGGAATGAAAGTAAACATTTGATACAAAGCATAAATAAGTAGTTTAATATTAATTATAAGTGAGAGATTTTAATCCTATGTAGAGTTACGGTTGTTAAGACCAGGTTTATAATTAGTTTTCGCCCAACATTAAGGTGAGAATAAAGTAGAGCAAAGTTGCAGTCCTTTATAAAGAGCTTGAAGATTAAAAGTATGGTGGTTGATGTGACCAAGATTGAAATGAAGATTTTTAATGGGCAGCCCCAAAAATCTCTTGTGAGTACCCCTGCTCCGAAGCAGATAGGATTTCCTAAAGATTTACAACAACATTTGGTTTAATTTCATCTCCACTAGGGCATTATAAAAAATATGTACGAAATAGAGCAAAACCAGAAGGATCCATAGCAGAGGGTTATATAGCGGAAGAGACTTTGACATTTTGTTCTCGGTTCTTAGACGGGATAAAGACTCGATTTAATCGATCAAGTCGTAATAGTGCAAATTCTACGTCTCCAACTCCAGCATTCGGGATGCTTCCACAATTTGGGAGTGCAACAACGGGAGTTGTCTTGAAGGTACTAGATCCAATTAGCCTTATGCAAGCTCATCGATATATTTTGTTCAACTGTGCAATAAGAGCAGTTTGGGCCAACTGCTGCAGCAGCAGTTTGGGCCAACTGCTACAGCAGTAATTGGCCCAAACTGCTGCAGCAGTTTGTGCAAAACTCCTGCACAAAATGCTGCAGCAGTGTTTGTGCTGCAGCAGTTGGCATAAACTCCTACCAGCAGTTTGGCACAAATAGTTTTGGCAAAATGCCAAGATTTGTGCCCAAACTGATGTGGAGATATGCGGCTTCTTGTTTTATGTCACATTGTTATTGTGTTTTTTCCAATTGTTATTTATTTTAACTTGAAATGTAATTAGAATAAATATTTAATCAGTGTTTCAATTTTCTTTACTATGCAGGTAATTGAACAGTTTTGTTTAGTATGCTTCAAGTTTGAAAAGATGATGCAAGCGGTAGATAATGTATGAAAGAAGTTGAATGCTCATCAATACAATGTCAATGAAGCTAATTCTAAAGAAAGAAATTTTGAAGCTGCATGGTGCTTCGAACAATATATATGTTGATCAATGATTATGTTGAATGATTTTGTTTTTTTGGAAGTTTATATTCACTTGAATGATTATGTTGAATGATTATGAAAACAATATATATGTTGAATGATTATGTTTTTTTGGAAGTTTAAATGTTGAATGATTTTGAAAATTATTAAATGTTTTTTGGGAAACTTTAAATGTTGATTGATTTTGAAAACAATATATATGTTGAATGATTATGTTTTTTTGGAAGTTTATATTCACTTGAAACATGTTTGTTGATCATAAATGTGATCTTTTGCATGTTTATACTCTTCAAACTTAATGATGTGATGATTATGTGTGTATTTTTTTATTATTTTTGGCTATAATTAGAGTTATATTATTTGGACAACAAGTTGTAAAAAATATCTCAACATTTCTTAATACCACTCTCAAAATATTTAAAATGTTAACAAAAAAATTATAAAAAATAATTTTAATTAAGATTTTAAAAGCATAATTATTTTTAGCTTAGATTATCTTAAATTTTATTTGTTTTAATTTTTTTTCAAATGCAATAGATTATTACGTTTTTTAAAAACGTCATTGTAGAGTTTTAATTACAGTGACATTTTTTAAAAACATCGTGTTAGTATTAATATTTATCTCTAAGTTTTGTAAAAAGTATCACGATAAAGTAATTGCTTATAATGACGTTTTTTGAAAGTGTCGCGGTAAAATAATTGCCAATCATGACGTTTTTTGAAAAAATGTCACCGTAGAGTAACTGTCAATCACGATGTTTTTGAGAAAACTGTGACCGTAGAGTAACTGCCAATCGCGACGTTTTTTTGAAAGCGTCACAAGGTGCTACGGTGACATACGCAATCGTGACGATTTAGTGACGTTTTTATAAACGTCACAAAAACTATCATGATATTTTGAAATCGTCACTAAAGCTATAAAAAAAATGTCGCCATAAGACGACTTTGTTGTAGTGTTAGTGGTTAGTGTCTTGGGCGGTTACTGTTGTCAGTCCACCGATTTTCTTCTCGCTTATATTTTTTCTTTCATCGGGTGCATTGTGAATCATGTCTCATAATGTAAGCCTCGCCCTATAAATAAGATTATCAATTCCATAGTGGCTCTTATACTTTTGTTGTTTCTATTAATTACTTACTTTAGTTTGGTTGAGTGTTCCTACGACCTTGCTCAGCTTCTGAGAAATTTTCACATGGTATCAGAGGGGTATTGAGGAGTTAGCAGTTGATCAACCTCAGAGGTGTGTTATCCTTGGAAAGTTCAAGTGAATCAAGGTTAAGCAATTAAAACCGATTATGTAAGAGGTCTTGGGATTGATCTCTTAACGTAGACCAACTTTAAGAAGTGGAGGTTTTGCATGGAGAGTTATCTTCTTGGAGAGGACCTTTGGGAGGTCATTGGTGGAGACGACAAGCAAGAGGTGGTTGCTGCTACAAGGAATGTTGAGGCGGTGAGAGCTTGGAGGAGGATGAATGTTAGGTCAGAGTTCACTCTAAAGCGGGCTATCTCACTAGAGCTCTTTGACCACATCATTGGATGTCGATCAGCTACTGAGATCTGGATGGCCTTGGATGGTCTGTTTAACAAGAAGAATGTAGCTCGGCTATAGTTCTCGGAGAATGAGTTGACGAATGCCACTCAGGGTGATCTATCCATATTATCATTCTTTTTGAAGATGAATAAGCTCTGCGCTGAGATATCGACATTGGACCCAGAAGAGCCTATCTCAAAGGCGAAGCTAAAGAGGCACTTCAACCGCGGGTTGCGGAAGGAGTATGTTAACTTCATGACTTCTATGCATGGTTGGGCCATTCAACAATCATTGCTCGAGCTGGAGAACCTGTTATTTTCACAGGAGAGCATGACGAGGCAAATTGCTGGAGTATCTATCTTAGGGTGGAGAGTGGGGTTCTTTACTCTGGCAAAAAGAAGAGATGAGACAAGAAGAAGAAGCCACATGTCAGTGATGGTCCATCTACTTCATTTCAGTAAGAGAGGAGCGAGGCTCCTAAGTAGGATGAAGGGAGGAAGTAAGGAGGACTACGGTTCTACAAGTGCAATAAGCTTGGTCATATCCGGAAGGACTGAAGGTTCAATCTTTAGTCAGGGCATGCTGTAGGAAAAGAAGAGGCCGAATCCAGGGCTGATGAAGATGGATGGGGGAGTACTTTCATGACGAGCACTTGTGTTCGTGCGCTGTCCTCCATCAACTATTATGAGGAATGGATCGTTGAATCAGGTTACAGACATAACCTCATCGGGGACAAGTCAAAGTTCTCTTCTCTAAAAGCTTATAAAGGTAATGACGTTATTATTACTGTTGAAGATATTGTACATGCAGTCGAGAAGGAGAGGACAGTTTCTTTAGGTAGTGATAAGGTTCCACTCACGTTAAGGAGCATGTATCACATGTTGGGAATGAATAATAACCTCTTCTCGGTGATCATTGAGGTGGATGTTGGGTATCACATTATGTTCAGCCCAATAGAAGTGAAATTTCTCCAGAATATGTTAGTCATGAAGGCTGATTTCACTCATGTTAGAAGCTGGGTTAAGGACTTGTTTGTGTTGATGATAAGTTTTTATGTTGAGAAGATGATGACAAATGACAGTGCTGCTCTCTGATATGAGAGGTTGAGGCATGTTTTGATGGATAAGCTAAAAACTATGGCAACGAGAGGCCTGTTGTATGACCTATCTAGTCTTTCATCTTTTGGAGACGGTCATGTCAGTGTGGGGTGTTAGTATGGTAAGACTCATCACCTCCCATGTAACATCCCACTTGCAATTAGGCCCCTCAACTTAGATTAGGTTAGGCATGTGGTGGGTGATAAAGATTTTTAGCTAGGTTTGACCCTAGAAGGTGGGGTCTAGCCATGTGGGGCCCAAGTCAAACTAGGTCAAACTAACCTAAATAGGAATCCTAGCCACACCATGACCCCCACCACATTGCCCAAACCCTAAGAACAATCTAAGTGAACCCTAAAGCATGCCATTAGGTCACCCATTGACTCAATTTGACCAAGTCAACCCTAAACCTTAAATTGGTCAAATCTACACCAAAAAGCCCAAATAGTCCAAGTGGGGCACCACCATGGCCCAACCCAAGTTAGGTGGTGTCATAGGGTGCATGACCTTCAGGTGGGGTCAGCCCACTCATCAAGTTGACCAAGTCAACTTTAAAAGTCAACTTGGTCAAACATGTGGCCTAAAGAGGAAAATAAGGGTCAAGCCCATTCCCAATGGGCAAAGCCCACTAACCATGGCCCATGATCAACCCAAGTGGTCAAAGACAACTCCTAACCCCCAAAATCAGGATAGAAGTACATGCAAAGGGGTAGAAAAGGAATTTGGAGATTAAAGAGGAGAGAGAAGAGGAATGAAGAGGAAGGTGGCCACATGGCCACTCATTCAACTGCCTAAGCTAGCTGGCCGACCTCCTCAGGAAATTCCAGAGGAATTTGGAGCATGGTGGCACTTTGGCACCATGGGTGGAGCAATCAAAGCTCAACCCAAGCCCCCTTGGACTTATCTTTCCATACACCCCCTCTCAGCCCAATCCAGCCAAACCATCAGCTTCAGAGAGGGGAAACGACTGGAGAACGAGTCCTGGAACAAGGAATTTGCTGGAGAATCGAGGAAACGGGGAGGAGTTGTCGTAGCAAGCTCAGCCATGGCTCACCGCCGCCAAACTCGCCGTTAAACCTCAATTCGGGTTCGTTTCACCTCACCTCTATCCGTACTAGGATTCTAGATCGTTTAGGGGAGATATCGGGCTCAATTGATCCCGATGCCATGTGAGAATGGAGTCGATTTCTTGAGTTTTTCTTCTTGCTCGACATCGCCGGAGGAGCCCCTCCGGCAGCCCCACAGCCGGGAAACGCCAGCCACCACCTCAACGAAGGTGGTGGCAATAATTGTCAGCGATGGCGCCGGCCCAGGTGGCCGGAAATGGCCAGACAAGGTGGCCCAGCCAGGCTCAATCTCAGCTGTTGCTGATTGGGGACGATGAAGCGATGCCGTCCGTTTTTATTTAAATGAATGATTAAATTTAACTTAGGAAATTATTTGAAATGTGTCACACTCTGGCAGTAATTTTGATTTCAAATTTTAGGTTACTTAGGGACATTTCCAGAGGTAGTGATGAATATGAATGTTGTAGGTCTTACTCTTAACTTTCATTTGCCACCCTAAAGTTTTAATTTGGGGCATAGAACTCCCTGTAGGGCTGTTCTACTAGGACTGGTCCTAGGTAAGGGCAGAAATTCAAATGCATGCCCATGACAAACCAGAAGTCCACATGACCCAAAATTTTGGATATGTTCTTGACTAGGGAAACTTAAACTTTGTCCAAAAATTGGAATTTTTGGGAAAGATTTTTCTATAGTATTTGTGAAAATACCCAAAAGTAAATTAATGAAATATTTCAAGTAATATGACTCCAAATGGCGCCAAATTTTGGTGGCATGTCCTTGGGTTCATTATAGGCCCATGATAAAAATTTCAGTCACTTTTGACTTCTGCATGATGGGTATTCCCTCTTGCATGTGAAGGGTTAACATAGGCTTGGGGTGCATATAGCCATATTTACCAAAATGTGAATTTACCCCTTATTAGACATGGTATGACTACAAAACTCTGGATATGAGTTCATAGGGATGGAGTTTACCCCTCATAGAAATATTGGGATTTTTGGAAGCAAAAATCCCATTATTTTGACTTTTTGAAAAATAGGCCAGTTATATGCAAAAATTTGAAAATAGGGATATTGATGATTTTAAAACCCTAGATTTTGTCACAAGCTCAAACGAGTCATATTTAATCCCTGGAAAATTTATGGCCTTGATTAGTTGACATTATGATGATTTTATGTAGTTTTGACCATTTTGCCCTTTTGGGGAAATTATTTATCTATGGTGGAAATTGCAATACAAATATTATGGAAATATTCATAATGATGTAGTTATGAGATATTGACATGGTAAAATTATCTTAGAATTTTTGGACACTTTATTAAATTTAAAACTCAAGGAGTAACATTTTAGTGATATTTTCATATGAGATAATAAAGGATCCAATTACTGTTTTAAATTATGAATTTTGGCACTTAGTATTATTTTAGTAATTTACATCTGCAGTAATTGTTATAGAATTTTTAGTAACATATTTCTTGTACTTCATTTGGAAAGATCCAGATTAATGGATTTAACAATAAATAGAATTAAATAGAAATATATATGGGAAAATCACAATTCTTGATATCCAACCATAATTAACCTAGATGATCCTCAAGAAAAATTATTAGACCCATAACACCATTTTTCATTGTATCTCATGCATAAAGTGACATAGACCACATATGGTCAATAGTACATATCATACTACCCTATGATAAATATTTAGGGTCATGGTAACCAAAGGATTGGAAGTCCGACTATACGAGTGGTATTGGGTCATGGGTTGTGTCTAGCACAGTTAGCCCAAAACTACTAGGACCACCGACGGATATGATTAACTATTGACGTGAGAATTGCATTAGAGGATTAAGCACTGATTGGTCTCCTATAGGTCACTACCAGATCACGAGGGGTGGAGTGCAAACCATAATGACAGTGGTTAAAACAGAGATCGACGGAAGACAGCCGATTTCCCGATAATTTCTTAAGTCATTAGGTTTGTTCCAGAGCAACAACGAGAGCTGGGGGTGGATTATGGGTAGTCATCAACTAAAGTAAATATCCTTTAGAAAGGGAGGTTTGGGCATAATCCCATCGTAGTTCCTAGTGCCACCGAGAACCCTTCACCGGGTATACCCTGGGCAGTCCTGGGATTAACCTTAAATCACTAAGTATAATAACCCGTAGGCAAGAGTAGTCTAATAAGTTAAGCAATGTATCATCATTCTCACCCATATAGGGTTGGAGGGCTTGTGGTAACATTCTCACTCGTGTAGGTTTGGAGGGATTGTGGTAATATTCTCACCCATATAGGGTTGGAGGGATTCAGGACAGGTTGGTCCTGCGAGCTGGAGGCTCGGGTTGGAATATCTTGCATGTACAGAAACTTGTGGCGGGTAATGCGTTACTGGGGCAATCGTCACACTGATGGCAGTACGGTGGCTCTGGCGAGGTGTGATGGTTTGAGGGGCCAGTGGGTTGTTTTACACTGCGGTCTGGAGGACGATCCCCAAAAACACACACTCGACTAAAAAGACTGGTGGGTAGCCAGCAATTAGCACGCAGAGACTCTAGAGTGCACCTAGGACGTGTACAAAGGCGTATGGGAGGTTTAGGCTTGGTAGTGTGATACCCGCCTAGGAGTGGAGATGCCCGCTCCACTGCTACCGTAGCCACAACGGTGGTACTAGAGAGTGATGCTAGCTCTGAAAAGTGGGAACTAAAGGTCTGTGATCACAGAGTCGTTGTATGTGAGTTGCACTTGCATGACTCATAAATAACCACATGCATTCATTCATATTAGGGCATACGCTTCCTGGATCCTTATCATATAAAATTAGTATGTGCTCTTTTATATGATAAGTTAATTTTGGAAACTCTAACTTATATGTTTGTATGGGCACTCATATAAGTTAGGGTACTTCTGTGATGTATATTAGCAGTAGACCCTTTATACTTTATTTACTGCACTTTACTCATTTCCAGTTTTACTTACTTTTGTATTGTACCTGCTTCTATATTTGGACTATATACATAGAACTGCTAGTATAGATTTATTGTTTACATTCATACTTGGTAGCATAGATTCCTTATCACCTGCTTCCCTTTTGTTACCCCTTGTTGTCCTCCGCTTCGTCCTCCCGCACGGTGCCTAGGAGTTGCGGGGCGAGGTGTGGAGGAAGCGACTTAGTCTTTTTGACTAATGATCGGTGACCAAACAATTTTTAGGAGCTCGAGAAGATGGAGCACCAACACGACCGGCAGTACGAGGTGACAGGACGTGAGGAGTTGATGCCACCACCACCTACTACGTCTACTACAACCCGACGTCAGGTGGGACGAGTTCTCTGAGGATAGTTTTGCTTCCACATTTTATTGTGTGAGGAGAGTTGATATCATGTACAAGTGATAAGTTAAAACTCCAAAAATAATTACGGTCACGCGGCGACCCGGCGGTTTTATTTAAGTAAAGCGGAAGTGGTTTTATTTAGAAAATGGGGCACGCGTATTTATTTATTTGGATATAAAACGGGTTAGATCGAGTTTTAACGAAAGGAGGCAAGTGCACCTATCGTGAGTAGTACAGGATATTCCGGGTGGATTATCGAAGTTGTATTGTTCTCGGGGTCGGTTCGATTATTTCTACTCTTCCCTGGAGGGGACTATTATTTTACCGATAATTATCTTGTCGGGATATTTTATATATAATAAAAAAGGCAGAAAACATCAAATGAAAGCATAAAAAGAAAGCAAGAAGGTGGAGCCGATGAAGAGCTTAGCTCGATGGCACCGAAAAGAATTTGAACTAAAATATACTTTTAATAAAAAGAGCTCCTAAGTTTCTAATTAATTAAGTCGGAGACTTGGCTGTGGATGTTCCACTAGAATGAGCTCACTTATCTCTAGGACTATCGCTCACCTGAATGCTAAGACTATTCGACCGAACGTTAGTCCGACGAAGGATTCCTCTTAACGCCCGCATTACGCTAAGAACCCAGCTATTGGGTGGGGAACCCAATCCGGTAGAGTTTGCGCGCCTCCTTTCTCGAGGGTTAGTGCGGAACTTTCTTTACCAAGGGGTGATCTGTCCATATGCACGGCCTCTCGGCTAGCGTATGGAAAACGAAAATAGGGCCCACACATCGATATGTGTTCCTACGCGTTGTTAACCCCGGGCAAACCTTAAGAAATTTAATTAATTAGAAAATAAGGACATTTAATTATTTAAAGCTATTTTTTCTGTCTCAACACTCTTCGATACTGAGGGCTAAGAACGGTTAGCTACTCATCGGAATGGGGACGACAGCGAGAAAAAGCAGCAAACAAAGTAGAAAAGGAAAGCAGTAAATGAAAGCGGTAAAGGAAAGCTGAAAATTGCAAGTCCTACTCAAACGAGTAGGACTAAAATGAAAGCAGTAAAGTGCGAGTCCCGGCGCAAATGCGTGGGCGGGAGAAAATAAAGCGAGTCCTACTCAAACGAGTAGGACAAAATAAATGCAACACACGCACACACTCTACATAAAGTAAAACTCATGCACACACACTCTCGACATGAAATTAAATACGCACGCACACAAATCCTACTCAAATGAGTAGGAGAAAATCAATGCGGGTCCTACTCAAACGAGTAGGACTAAATAAATGCAACACACGCACGCACTCTCTCGGCATAAAATAAACACACTCACTCGACAGAAAGTAAAACTCACATACTCTACTTGAAGAAAATAAAGCAAAACGTCATTTAACTCTTAACGAGCAGGCAGAAATAAATGCGCACACGTACAAAAAATGAATAAAAGCTAAGTTATCTAAAAAGTAAAACAACTGCATTTTTATAGTTAGAATTCGGTAGAAATGCGTAAAAAGATAACATAAAAATTAAACGAACAAAACGGATTTTTAAATCAAAGCGAAAATGGAAGTGTTTTAAAAATTAAAATAACTACTTATCCATTCTTATAATGCTATAAAAATGCTTAAAAAGTGGAAGAAAAAGGAAAATAACGAAAAGTTTTACGATCTAAAAAGACTAAGTAAAAACATCAAAAACCACTTTATGATCGTTTTTATAGTTTCATAAGGATGAATGTTAGAACAAAAACAATATAACTACTATAAAGAAAGTCAAGTCAAGGGACATAAGATGAAATGCTAATATAAAAATTACTTATCAATAAAAATGAAAACATAACATTTACTCTCATACACACACACACACACACAAACTTTTTAAAGAAAAGAAAACAAAGTAGAAACAAAGAAGAAAATAAGATTGCATAAGAGTGTGCACAAAGATGATATCCAAAGCATTGATATGGAAAAAAACTACATATGTATTAAAACTGAAAAGGATTACAAAGTTAAAACTACAACAAAAGAGAGAGAGCGGGAGAAAATCCCATTATAAGGCTTGGAAATCATCTAGGCAGCACCTCCCCTATACAAAATGGATCCAAATGGGGAATAGGATTACATCCAGCAAGCTGGTTTAAATAGGCAAAAATTTCAGGTGACACGCCCCCTGACATGGGAGTGTAGGGGGCGTGTCAGCACTGTACAAAATGCGGCCGTCGATTTGACTGGAAAGTGGCCTTCGGGCTGGACACGTGTCGGTCTCGCGTTGGTCACGCCCCAGGTCACGGGCGTGACGCTGGGCGTGTCGGGGAGGTGGATCTGGGCGCGGTGCTTAAAAAGTCATCGGCAACGTCTTGTCGGCCAGGTGGAGAAGGGCACGAATGTTGAGGAGTTCGACGATCGTCGAGCGGGAAGATCGTCAAGCAGGAAAAATAGTCAAGCAGGACAAATCATTGAGCAGAAAAATCGTCGAGTGGGAAGATTGAGTTTGACGATCGTCGAGCGGGAAGATCGTCGAGCGCGGGTCTTTGTCAGCCAGGTGGAGGAGTCACGCCCTTGGTCACGGGCGTGATGCTAGGCGTGTCGGGGTGGTTCGACGAACGTCGAGCGTGATTCATCGAGCTGGAAGCCTTGATCGTCGATCGGGATGGACACGGGTGTGTCGACCCGGCAGTTTTATTTAATTAGAAAAGCGGATTGGATTTTATTTAGAAAACGGGGCGCGTATATTTATTTTTTTAGATATAAAACAGTGAAAGCGAGTTTTAACGAAAGGAGGCAAGTGCACCTATCGTGAGTAGTACAGGATATTCCGGGTGGAATATCGAGGTCGGTTCGATTATTTCAACTCTTCCCTGGAGTGGACTATTATTTTACCGATAATTACTTGTCGGGTATTTTATATATATAAAAAAAGAAAATGAAAGCATAAAATTAAAGCATAAAAGGTGGAGCCGATGAAAATCTTAACGCAACGGCATCGAATCGATTTAGAACTAAAATATACTTTAAATAAAAAGATATCCTATATTTCTAATTAATTAAGGCTGAGACTTGGCCGTGGAGGTTCCACTAGAATGAGCTCACTTATCTCTAGGATTATCGCTCACCTGAACGCTAAGACTATTTGACCGAACATTAGTCCGACGAAAGATTTCTCTTAACGCCCGCATTACGCTAAGAACCCCGCTATTGGGTGGGGAACCCAATTCGGTAGAGTTGGCGCGCCTCCTCTCTCGAGGGTTAGTGCGGAACTCTCTTTGCCAAAGGGTGATCTGTCCATACGCACGGCCTCTCGGCTAGCGTATGGAAAATGGAAATAGGGCTCACATATAGATATGTGGTCCTACGCGTCGTTAACCCCGGGAAAACCATAAGTACTTTAATTAATTAGAAAAATGAGACCTTTAATTATTTTAAGCTATTTTATTTGTCTCAATGCTCTTCGATACTGAGGGCTAAAAACAGTTAGCCACTCATCGTAATGAGGACGACTTGCAGGAAAAGCAGAAAATAAAGCAGTAAAGAAAGCAGTAAAAGAAAGCAGTAAATGAAAGCAGTAAAATAAAGCAGAAAATTGCAACTCCTACTCAAACGAGTAGGACTGAAGAAAGTTGTAAAATGCAAGTCCCGGCGCAAATGCGTGGGCGGGAGAAATGAAAGCGATAAATGACAAGTCCCACTCAAACAAGTGGGCGGGAAATTACAAGTCCTACTCAAATGAGTAGGCGGGAAAATAAAGCGGGTCCTACTCAAGCGAGTAGGAGAAAATAAATGCAACACACGCACACGCTCGACAGAAAGTAAAACTCATGCACACAACAGAATGTATAAACCCACACACTCTACTGAATGAAATAAAACAAAGCGTCATTTAACTCTTAACGAGTAGACGGAAATAAATGCTTACTCACACACACACTCTACAGTAAGTAAAGAAAGCTATAAAAACTAACTCCGACAGACACGCACACGTACAGAAATACGAAAAACAAAATGCTTGAAAAATTAAAACGAATACATTTCTACCGCTAGAATGCAATAGAAATGCGTAAAAAGAAGACATAAAAATTAACCAGACAAAAGTTTTAAATAGAAATGCAAGTGCATGAAAAATTAAAATGACTATATTATCATTCCTATAACTCCGTAAAAACGATTAAAAAGTGAAAATAAAGCGAAAAGAATGAAAAAGTTTTACAATCTGAACATGAAAATCTAAGTTAGAAAAAATTAAAATCACTTCAAAAACATTTTTTACGGATCTATAGGAATGCAAATAAAGCTATAATAATTCTAAGTTAACAAAACTAAGAACATAAAATTATAAAGTTATACTCATACACACACACACATGTATAAAGAAGAACGAAAATACTAAGTTAAAACAAAAGGAAAATAAGATTGCATATGAATAGTCAAATAGATGAAGTCCAAATCCATAGAAAGAGAGAAAAACTATAAATTTTATTAAGCAAAGTAGGAGATTACAAAACTAAGAAAATAAAGGAGAGGGGGAACAATTCCCTTACATAACATTTGGATTTCATTTCAGCAGCATATCCCTATACAAAATGGATCCAAAAAGTGGAACAGGATTACATCCAGCAAGCTGGTTTAAATAGGCAAAAAAAATCGGGTGACACGCCCCCTGACACGGGCGTGTAGGGGTGGCGTGTCAACACTGTACAAAATGTGGCTGTTGATTTGACGGGAAAGTGGCCTTCGGGCTGGACACGTGTCGGTCTCGCGTTGGTCACGCCCCAGGTCACGGGCGTGACGCTGGGCGTGTCGGGGAGGTGGATCTGGGCGCGGTGCGTAAAAAGTCGCTGGCAGCGTCTTGTCAGCCAGGTGGAGAAGGGCACGAATGTCGAGGAGTTCGACGATCATCGAGCGGGAAGATCGTCAAGCAGGAAAAATCGTCGAGCAGGAAAAATCGTTGAGCAGAAAAATCATCGAGTGGGAAGATCGAGTTCGACGATCATCGAGCGGGAAGTTCGTCGAGCGCGGGTCTTTGTCAGCCAGGTGGAGGAGTCACGCCCTTGGTCACGGGCGTGATTCTAGGCGTGTCGGGGTGGTTCGACGATTGTCGAGTGCGATTCGTCGAACTGGAAGCCTTGATCGTCGATCGGGATGAACACAGGCGTGTCATGTGGCTGCCACGGGAGTGTCATGTGTTCGACGATCTTTGAGCTGAAACATCGTCGAGCGGGAAAATGGGTTCGACGATCGTCGAGCGGGATGGACACGGGCTCGGGTCACACCCCGTGTCGGATTGACACGGGCGTGTGGCCTGGCGTGTTAACGATCGTCGAGCTTGAGTTCATCGAGCTGATTTCACGAGAAATTTGATTATCACGCCCTGGACACGGGCGTGACCAGTAAGTACACGGGCGTGTACTTACTGTTTTGGGCAGTTTTTTTTGGATTTTTCCTGCAAATTTCAGAAAACAAAAATAAAACAAGTTATAACTATTTTTACAAAAGTGAAACATTTTATTAAAGAAAAATAACAAAAATAAACTAAAACGACTAATTAATGTACATAAATATAGGTATATTTACAATTCATCAACAGGGCATAGCCCTTTTACTCTTCTTATTATTGCTACTCATTGTGGACTGGATGTACTTTCATTTTATTATTTGATATGTACTGTGACTGTGGACTGGTTTGTAGTTCATTTCTACATTACTGTTATACTTCTTACTCTCTTTTGGCCAACAGGTTTTGTGATCGTTCTAACCGGCAGAATCGGCGTGTTGCGGTGTCGACTAACCCGTGTGTTAGTGCCACCGTAAGACGGCGGTTCTGGGCATTAGACCGGGAGCCTTCTTGGTAAGGGGAGGGGTCTTACAAACTGGTATCACTTGAACAAACGATCATACGAGAAGAAGTCCACAAACTAAACCACCCCGCCCGAGCATTAGTTTGCGGTCAAACTATGTAGCGGAAGCAATGGTGTGCTCATGTGTAAAAGTCACATAAAACAGTCCACATAAGCAATGAGTTAGGCCAACTCTAATATAAACCTTACCTTTATGCAACCTCCCAAGGTCGCCGTACCGCAGAGTGTGGCTCCTTCCCCTCCTGATCCCACCCCTTTTCTATAGACATAGATGGGCCAGACCTTGATGGCGATCCTTGAGGCCTTCAGGGCCCAGCAGGTTCCGGCACCGCTGCCGAATCCAGGATCAAATTGGCTGAGTGTGTTCAAGAGTTTATCCCCGCCCATGTACCACGGGATAGAGAACGCAGAAAAAACGGAGGAATGGCTCGAGGCTATACATGAAATGCTGGCAGGCATCAGCTGCCCTGTCAGCGAGGCAGTTCATTTGTGACTACAACACTGGATGCCCATGCGAAGAGGTGGTGGAAGTCCATGATGGACTCCACCTATGCAGATAGAGATTTGTTAGAAATATCTTGGGAGGAGTTCGGCGAAGTATTCTTGGACCACTTTTTGTCCACCACGGATCGAGATGAGTTAGAAGAGAGGTTCTTGAACCTCAAGCAGGGGACCAGATCGGTGATTGAGTACCAGAGGGAGTTTTCCCACCTTGCCAGGTTCGCGGGGGTACAGGATATAGATGACAGGAGGTATGCCAAGAGATTCTACCGGGGTCTCAAAGATGATTTGAGGCAGGCCTTATTGTTCATCTCTCAAGGCACATCAGCCCAGATCATCGAGATGGCCAAGAAGCTGGAGGCAGACCAGCTGATGGTGCAGAACAGAGGAAAGAGACCACAAGATGGGTCATTCTTTGGGGAGAATAGCCGTGGCACGCAGAGGGGCAGAGTCATTAAGCACAGGAGAGGTGGGGGACGTCATCGTCCCAACTACAGGCAGGAGCAGGGACCCCCTGCAATACCAGCTCCTCCCCCACCATAGATGCATGGCCAGATGAGGCAGGATGATCGTGGTCAGCGACCGATAGTTTGCTTCACGTGCCATCAGCCGGGTCATATTAGATCAGAGTGCCCACTTCAGTTTCGTCCACTCCCTCCTCCACCTTCTCCACCTCTGGTGGCCCCTCCAGTACAGCAGGGCCGAGGTCGAGGACGAGGTTGAGGTCAAGGCTGAGGCCGAGGACCATTTGGTTGAGGCAGGGGATAGGAGCAGATGTATGCATTGGACCTCGCTGAGCCGAGGAACCCGGAGGAAGTCATCACAGGTATATAATTTATGTTATGAAATTAAGACATTCTCCCTATTATTACTATTTTTACATAATCTTGACCATGAAGAATGACTACCCATTTGAAACCCAATCCACCTCAGGCATAGTCTTCATCAGCGGCAAGCCCGCCCATACTCTATTTGATACGGGTGCTTCACACTCATTCGTGTCAAAAGCCTTTGTTGAAGGATTGTACGGCGTCGAACGATTCACAGGCATGATGATGAGAGTGAGGCTACCTGATGGATCAGTACTACTATCATCTGCCAAGTGCAATATGGAGGAGGAAATCGGCGGGAAGACTTTTGAAGCGCCTGCGACGATTCTGAAGATGCCGGATTTTGACTTGATCTTGGGCATGACTTGGTTACATTGGAACCATGCCTAGATCGACTCCCTATCGAGGAGGATCACCCTGAGCCACGGAGACTCCCAGGTCATTGTCGAAGGTATTAGACTTGTCTCCCATATATTATTATCATCCGTACAGGCTGTCAAGGCCCACAATCAAGGATAGGAGGTGTACATTATATGCTTCGAGATGGCGGGGGAGGAAGCTTCCCTTGCTGACATTCCGGTGGTTTTGGATTTCCCCGACATTTTCCCGGAGAAATTGCCCGGATTACCGCCAACTATGGATGTGGACTTCCGGATACAGCTAGTGCCAGGAGTGAGGCCCGTATCTCGAGCACCATACAGGATGGCTCCAAAGGAGCTAGCAGAGTTTAGGACCCAGCTGCAGGAGTTAGTAGAGTCGGGCTTTGTTCGACCCAACTCATCACCCTGGGGAGCACCAATATTGTTTGTCAAGAAGAAGGATGAGTCATTGCAGCTCTGCATCGAGTATCGAGAGCTGAATCGGCTGACAGTCCGAAACACTTACCCATTGCCCCGGATCGATGAGCTATTCGATCAGCTCCAGGGAGCCTTCTGGTTCTCCAAGCTGGACTTACGTTCAGAGTATTATCAGCTGCGGATTCAGGAGGAAGACATTCCAAAGAAAGCATTCAGTTCCCGCTATGGACTGTACGAGTTCACGGTGATGCTTTTCGGGCTCACGAATGCATTTTCCGCATTCATGAGTCTGATGAACCGTGTTTTCGAGCCTTACTTGGATAAATGCGTCATAGTATTTATTAATGATATCCTGATCTATTCTATGACGAAGGAGGAGCATATGCAGCATTTGGCACAGGTACTGGAGAGATTGAGGGAGCACCAGTTGTATGCGAAGTTTTCCAAGTGCCAGTTCTGGATACAAGAGGTGGCATTTCTGGGACACGTTTTCAGTGGAGCCGGGTTGGCCGTAGATCCGGCCAAAGTACAAGCAGTGCGTGATTGGCCGCGGCCAAATTCAGCATCGGACATACACAGTTTCCTGGGGCTCGCAGGATATTATCGCAAGTTCATGGAGGGGTTTTCGAGGATAGCACTTCCCCTCATGACATTGACGAAGAAGGAAGCAGCATTTGTGTGGAACGAAAGGTGCGAGTCATCGTTTCAGGAGTTAAAGACCGGCTCACCTCCCCCATCCTTGCACTTCCATCTGGGAAGGAAGGATTTCATATATACACTGATGCTTCATACCAGGGGATTGGTGCCGTCTTGATGCAGCACGACCACGTTATTGCCTATGCCTCCAGGCAATTGAAGAAACATGAACAGAATTACCCGGTGCATGACTTGGAGCTCGGGGCGGTCGTATTCGCACTGAAGATATGGAGACACTACTTGTATGGGGTTCATTGTGATATCTATTCGGATCACAAGAATCTCAAGTACGTCAACACACAGAAAGATCTGAACCTTCGGCAGAGGAGATGGCTGGAATTTCTCTGCGATTATGATTACAAATTGCACTATCACACAGGGAAAGCGAACACTGTGGCAGATGCGTTGAGCAGGAGAGCCGGCACTACTGGACCGGAGTCCCGGGTGATGTCTATGGAGCTGTTGCAGATGTTGGAAGATATGCACATTTCAGTCGTTTTCGAGGCCCATCCAGAGATCTACCAGGAGTATTTGAACTCCTTGATCGTGGAATGTGATATACGAGAGAGCATTGGGGTACAGCAAAGGTTAGAAGCAGCATTGGTGCTAGTGTTCAGGGCCCTGGAAGGGGGCATGCCAGGTGATTATTCATTGCTTGATGGCCTCGTTCATTTTCGCGGTCGTGTTTATATACCTGCGGGAGGTGGTATCCGGGAGGATATACTCAGGGAGACACACAACACTCGGTACTCAGTGCACCCCGGTATCACCAAGATGACAGTGGATCTGCAGAGGAGCATGTACTGGCCAGGGATGAAGAGGGATATCATCTTTTATGTGACACACTGCGAGACATGCCAGAGAGTAAAAGCTAAATGCAAGAGCCCCAGAGGGTTGCTACAGTATCTGTCGGTCCCTGAGTGGAAGTTTGAGGATATTGCTATGGATTTTGTGCACGGATTGCCTCGCTCCCACTCGGGGCACGATTCAGTTTGGGTCATCGTCGATAGACTGACCAAGGTGGCCCGATTTATACCTATCAGGAAGGACAACCCAGTTACTGTTTTGGTGAGGTTGTTCGTGGAGCAATTCGTCAGGTACCACGGGGTCCCCATGACGATTGTCTCGGACCATGATGGTCGTTTCACTTCTAGGGAGTGGAGAGCGGTGCATGCGTACTTGGGTTTTCAGCTTGCTTTTAGCTCCGCTTTCCATCCATAGACCGACGGTCAGACAAAGCGGACCATCAGGACCATGGAGGATCTGCTGCGATTGTGTATACTGGATACAGGGAGGCCCTGGGAGAGACTGTTTCCTCTGGTCGAGTTCTCCTGCAACAACAGTCACCAGGCGAGTATTGGGATGACACCTTAAGAGGCTCTGTACGGGAGGAAGTGCCGGACTCCGCTATCTTAGGTTCAGGATGAGGACCCCAGGGCACTTGGATAATACTACATTGAGGATACGGACGCCCAGATACGATTGATCGGGGACCGGATGCTAGAAGCCCAGAGTAGGCAGGCGAAGTACTACGATGCGCGGCATCGAAAGGTAGAGTTCCAGGTGGGGGACAGAGTATTCTTGAAGATACGTCCAGTGCATGGTATTTCTCAGGTGCGAAGGCACAAGAAGCTCATCCCTCGATATATGGGGCCCTATTTGATTCTGGAGCGGAACGACCCCTTGGCCTACAGGCTGGAGCTGCCACCAGAGCTGGGATCCTTACACGACGTTTTCCACGTTCCTCTCTACGGAGAGCTCTCCTTCAGCCAGAGCAGCATATCGCCACTACAGCAAGCCCACTAGCGTCCGACAGATCAGTTCGTTTGGAGCCGCTCCGGATCGATGATACCGCGCTCCGAGTGTTGCGGAAGAAGAGAGTTCCCCTGGTGAAGGTGTTGTGGTCCAACCATGGACGGGAGGAGCACACCTGGGAGCCGAGGGATCTGATGCTGGAGCGGCACCCAGAGCTTTTTTTACATCAGGTAACATTTTAATTATTAGCTAAAATACTTAAATTTTCATGCTTTAAAACCTCGTAAACCCGAACTTAAATTCGGGGACGAAATTATTTCTTTGTTTATTGGAATTTGTAACATCCCACTTACAATTAGGCCCCTCAACTTAGATTAGGTTAGGCATGTGGTGGGTGATAAGAATTTTTAGCTAGGTTTGACCCTACAAGGTGGGGGTGTATCCATGTGGGGCCAACTGTAGGGCCCAAGTCAAACTAGCCTAAATAAGAACCCTAGCCACACCATGACCCCCACCACATTTCCCTAACCCTAAGAACAATCTAAGTGAACCATAAAGCATGCCATTAGGTCACCCATTGACCCAATTTGACCAAGTCAACCCTAAACCTTAAATTGGTCAAATCTACACCTAAAGGCCCAAATAGTCCAAGTGGGGCACCACCATGGCCCAACCCAAGTTGGGTGGTGTCATAGGGTCCATGACCTTCAGGTGGGTCAGCCCACTCTTCAAGTTGACCAAGTCAACTCTAAAAGTCAACTTGGTCAAACATGTGGCCTAAAGAGGAAAATAAGGGTCAAGCCCATTCCCAATGGGCAAAGCCCACTAACCATGGCCCATGACCAGCCCAAGTGGTCAAAGACAACTCCTAACCCCCAAAATCAGGGGCGAGAGTACATGGAAAGGGGTAGAAAAGGAATTTGGAGAGGAAAGAGGAGAGAGAAGATGAATGAAGAGGAAGGTGGCCACATGGCCACTCATTCAGCTGCCTAAGCTTGCTGGCCGGCCTCCTCAGGCAATTCTAGAGGAATTTGGAGCATGGTGGCCACTTGGCACCAAGGGTGGAGCAACCAATGCTCAACCCGAGCCCCCCCTTGGACTTATCTTTCCATACACCCCCTCTCAGCCCAATCCAGCCACACCATCAGCTTTAGAGAGGGGAAACGACTGGAGAACGAGTCATGGAACAAGGAATTTGCTGGAGAATCGAGGAAACGTGGAGGAGTTGCCGGAGAAAGCTCAGCCATGGCTCACCACCGCCAAACTTGCCGCCAAGCCTCAATTCGTGTTCGTTTCACCTCACCTCTACCCGTACTAGGATTCTAGATCGTTTAGGGGAGATATCGGGCTCAATTGAGCCCGATGCCATGTGAGAATGGAGTCGATTTCTCGAGTTTTTCTTCTTTCTCGGGATCGCAGGAGGAGCCGCCTCCGGCAGCCCCACCGCCGAGAAACGCCAGCCACCACCTCAACGAATGTGGTGACAATAATCGCCGGCGGTGGCGCCGGCCCAGGTGGCCGGAAATGGCCAGACAAGGTGGCCCGGCCAGGCTCAATCTCAGCTGTTACTGATCGGGGACGATGAAGCGATGCCGTCCGTTTTTATTTAAATGAATGATTAAATTTAACTTAGGAAATTATTTGAAATGTGTCACACTCTGGCAGTAATTTTGATTTCAAATTTTAGGTTACTTAGGGACATTTCCATAGGTAGTGATGAATAGGAATGTTGTAGACCTTGCTCTTAAATTTCATTTGCCACCCTAAAGTTCAAAGTTGAGGCACTAGAACTCCCTGTAAGGTTGTTCTACTAGGACTAGTCCTAGGCAAGGGCAGAAATTCAAATGCATGCCCATGCCAAAGCAAAAGTCCACATGATCCAAAATTTTGGACATGTGCTTGACTAGCGTAAACTTAAACTCTGTCCAAAAATTGGAATTTTTGGTAAAGATTTTTCTATAGTATTTGTGATA
The DNA here is from genome assembly GCA_039583875.1 of Platanthera guangdongensis. Classification (NCBI taxonomy): domain Eukaryota; kingdom Viridiplantae; phylum Streptophyta; class Magnoliopsida; order Asparagales; family Orchidaceae; genus Platanthera; species Platanthera guangdongensis. The sequence continues at coordinate 16,489,701 of CM077156.1, forward strand.
ATACACAAAAGTAAATTAATGAAATATTTGGAGTAATATTACTCCAAATGACCCAAATTTTGGTGGCATGTCCTTGTGTTCATTATAGGCCCATGATAAAAATTTCAGTCACTGTTGACTTCTGCATGATGGGTATTCCCTCTTGCATGTGAAGGGTTAACATAGACTTGGGGTGCATATAGCCATATTTACCAAAATGTGAATTTACCCCTTATTAGACATGGTATGACTACAAAACTCTGGATATGAGTTCATAGGGAAGTATTTTACCCCTCATAGAAATATTAGGATTTTTGGAAGCAAAAATCCCATTATTTGGAATTTTTGAAAATTAGGCCATTTATATGAAAAAAATTGAAAATAAGATGATTTAAAAGCCCTAGATTTTGTCACAAGCTCAAAGGAGTCATATTTAATCCCTGGAAAATTTATGGCCTTGATTAGCTGATTTTATGATGATTTTATGTAGTTTTGACCATTTTGCCCTTTTGGGGAAATTATTTATCTATGGTGGAAATTACAATACAAATATTTTGGAAAAATTCATAGTGATGTATTTATGAGATATTGACATGGTATAATTATCTTAGAAGTTTTGGACACTTTATTAAATTTAAAACTCAAGGAATGACATTTTAGTGATATTTTCATATGGGATAATAGAGGATCCAATTATTGTTTTAAATTATGAATTTTGGCACTTAGTATTATTTTAGTAATTTACATCTGCAGTAATTTGTATAGAATTTTCAGTAACATATTTCTTGTACTTCATTTGGAAAGTGCCCGATTAATGGATTTAACAATAAATAGAATTAAATAGAAATATATATGGGAAAATCACAATTCTTGATATCCAGCCATAATTAACCTACATGTTCCTCAAGAAAAATTATTAGACCCATAGCACCATTTGTCATTGTATCTCATACATAAAGTGACATAGACCACTTAATTAAAGAATTTAATTTAGGGTTTTAATGACATGGGAAAATAGTAAAATTTCATATGTTCAATAGTACATATCATACTACCCTATGATAAATATTTAGGGTCATGGTGACCGAAGGATTGGAAGTCCGACTATACGGGTGGTATTGGGTCATGGGTAGTGTCTAGCACAGTTAGCCCAAAACTACTAGGACCACCGGGGGATATGATTAACTATTGACGTGAGAATTACATTAGAGGATTAAGCCTTGATTGGTCTTCTATAGGTTACTACCGGATCACGAGGGGTGGAGTGCAAACCATAAGGACAGTGGTTAAAACGGAGATCGACGGAAGACCGCCGATTTCCCGGTATTTTCTTAAGTCATTAGGTTTGTTCCAGAGCAACAACGAGAGCTAGGGGTGGATTATGGGTAGTCATCAACTAAAGTAAATATCCTTGAGAAAGGGAGCTTTGGGCATAATCCCATCGTAGTTCCTAGTACCCCCGAGAACCCTTCACCGGGTTTACCCTGGGCAGTCTTGGGATTAACCTTAAATCACTAAGTATAATAACCCGTAGGCAAGAGTAGTCTAATAAGTTAAGCAACGTATCATCATTCTCACCCGTATAGGGCTGGAGGGCTTGTGGTAACATTCTCACCCATGTAGGGTTAGAGGGATTGTGGTAATATTCTCACCCATATAGGGTTGGAGGGATTCAGGACGTGTTAGTCCTGCGAGCTGGAGGCTCGGGTTGGAATATCTTGCATGTGCATAAACTTGTGGCGGGTCATGCGGTATTGGGATAATCATCACACCGATGGCAGTACGGTGGCTCTGGCGAGGTGTGATGGTTTGAGGGGCCAGTGGGTTGTTTTACACTACGGTCTGGAGGACGATCCCCGAAAACGCACACTCGACCAAAACGACTGGTGGGTAGCCAACTATTAGTACGCAGAGACTCTATAGTGCACCTAGGACGTGCATAGAGGCTTATGGGAGGTCTAGGCTTGGTAGTGTGATACCCGCCTAGGAGTGGAGATGCCCGCTCCACTGCTGTCGTAGCCACAACGGGGTACCATAGAGTGATGCTAGCTCCGAAAAGTGAGAACTAAAGGTCTGTGATCATAGAGCCATTGTGTGTGAGTTGCACTTGCATGACTCATAAATAACCGCATGCATTCATTCATATTAGGGCATACGCTTCATGGATCCTTATCATATAAAATTAATATGAGCTCTTTTATATGATATGTTAATTTTGGAAACTCTAACTTATATGTTTGTATGGGCACTCATATAAGTTAGGGTACTTCTGTGATGTATATTAGCAGTAGACTCTTTATACTTTATTTACTGCACTTTACTCATTTCCAATTTTACTTACTTTTGTACTGTACCTGCTTCTACATTTGGACTATATACATAGAATTGCTAGTATAGATTTACTGTTTACATTCATACTTGGTAACATAGATTCCTTATCACTTGCTTCCCTTTTGTTACCCCTTGTTGTCCTCCGCTTCGTCCTCCCGCACGGTGCCTAGGAGTTACGGGGCGAGGCGCGGAGGAAGCGACTTAGTCTTTTTGACTAATGGTTGGTGACCAAACTATTTTTAGGAGCTCGAAGAGATGGAGCACCAGCATGACCGACAGGACGAGGTGATAGGACGTGAGGAGTTGATTCCACCACCACCTACTATGCCTACTGCAGCCCAATGTCAGGTGGGACGAGTTCTCTGAGGATAGTTTTGCTTCCGCATTTTATTGTGTGAGGAGAGTTGATATCATGTACAGGGCATAAGCCCTTTTACTCTTCTTATTATTGCTACTCATTGTGAACTGGATGTACTTTCATTTTATTATTTGATATGTACTATGACTGTGGACTGGTTGGTAGTTCATTTCTACATTACTGCTATACTTCTTACTCACTTTTGGCAAACAGGTTATGTGTTCATTCTAGCCGGTAGAATCAGCGTGTTGCGGTGTCGACTAACCGGTGTGTTAGTGCCACCGTAAGACGACGGTTCTAGGCATAAGACCGGGATCCTTCTTGGTAAGGGGCGGAGTCTTACATCCCATTTGACAAATCACTGACCAGATGCAAAGCACAATTGGAGTGCATCCACGGTGACCTGACAAGGTTGACTATCATCCCCAATATCGAAGATAGCAGGTATATGCTAGTTCTAGTTGATGATTTTACGAGGTATACTTGAGTATACTTTATGAAGGAAAAGTCAGAGGTGTTCCGGAAGTTTGTGGGGTTCAAGGAGCTCGTATGGGGCCGACTCGGTCTGTAGATCAAGAAGTTGAGAACTGATAATGGAGGAGAGTTCAACTCAAATGAGTTCTCCGACTTCTGTAGGAAGAACCGAATCTAGAGGGAGCTTACATGTGTATATACTCCACAACAGAACGAAGTTGCAGAGTGGAAGATTCATCAATCATTTGACGGTGACCTACAAGTGTTGGCTTCATGCCAAAGGCATTCCCAGGATTTTCTAGGCAGAGGGAATGGTCTGTGCGACATATGTCATCAACCGGATGCCCCTCAGTCCCAATGACATGAAGTCTCCATATGAGCTGATGTTTAAGGAGAAGCCCAGTGTAGAATATCTTCGGGTGTTCGGATCTACCTGCTATGTGCATGTTCCAGATTCTCTCAGAACGAAGCTAGATGCGAAAGTAAGGTAGCTAGTCTTCGTCGGTTATGATGAGAGGAAGAAAGGATGGAAATGCATGGATCTCGAGACACGAAAGTTTGTGGTCTCTAGGGATGTGGTATTTGATGAGTTGACATCATAACAAGATAGTTCCTCTGTGAAACTACAGGATAATATGGGAAACAGAGGGCAAGGTGAAGTTGCTCAGGATCTTTTGGTAGAGTTGCATATGTTACCAGATGATCTAATTACATCTAGCTCTAGGTGTAAGCCCCCCCCCACTTTTTTTAAAACACCGGGGTCTTAGGCCCAGAACCGCCACTTTACGGTGACACCTTCACGCCCTGAAGCGTCATCACCGCAAATCGCCGATTCTGCCGGCCGATTCGATCACAGAAAAGCAACAGAGTAGAGTAAGCACAAGAGTGGTAAAACTCTAACCAGAAGTCCACAAAATACAATCACATCAGAGTAAATATATCTCCGCGAAGGGAGAGTACACAGAATATAATGTACTAAAAATAAGGGCTTAAGCCCGATACATCATATCCTCACTATATAATCACTCAAGCGGAAGCAAATTAAAACACTGCTAAGGTCAGGGGCTCACAGTCCCTGTCGTCTGAATTCCGGTGCTAGACTGCCCCATCTCCAAGCGTGCCGACCTGCGGGGCTGATCCTCCATGCTGGGCTCCACGATCCCCTAAATGATGTGGTTTGAAAACTGTTAGTCTAAAAGACTAAGTCCTATCATCCCCCACCCCTTCCCCCATGGCCCCTAGGCACCGAGCGGAGAGGAAGAAAGGGGAGGACTTGAAGGTGAAGAGTAATCAAGAAACAGATGACAGCGGACCTATACTAGCAATTTTTATAGTACATGTGCCAGTAGAGTAAAGTATGAAAATTAACCTTAACTTATACTGGAACATATAAGCAAGGGATCTTTTACAGGGCTCCCATCGTATAAAAAGTCTCATACCAATTTATACGTTGGGGTGTCGGTTATTAACAACAATATATAACTAAAGAATTAAACCTTAATTTATAAACTTGCCCACACAAGCTTATAGACCAAGGGGTCATTTTGCAGGGCCTATTGTATAAGCGTCTCGTACCACTTATACAATAGGTGATAAGGGTTTTATGTTATGATTATGCTATGTCATGCAAGTGGGTTATGATGCTACCATGCAAGTGCAACTCACCCACCCGACTCTGTGCACACAAACCTTTAGTTCCCCCTTTCTGGAGTCGAACCTCCCAGGATACCTCCATAGTGGCAGACAGAAGCGGTGGGTTGGGCCTCTCCCACCTCTATACCAGTAAAGCACTACCAGTCAGACTTATCGTACGCCTCAATGCTGGTGCGCTAAGCGGAGCTCCCGCGTACTCTTGTCGGCTGTCGCACCAGACTTCTGTTGGAGAAGTGCTAGCCACACTTACTGAGTCAATGTATTGGCATCGGTGCATCGACACTCCAATACCGAAGACCCACCACCTTTATTTTATGCACATGCAACCTTATGTATCAGTACCGAGCCGAAGCTCCCCGGACCATCCCGTCCATCACAACATCAACCGAGCCAAAGCTCGCCGGGCCATCCCGCCCCTCACAAATATCAACCGAGTCAAACCAACTTCCCGAGACATCGGGGTGTGTGAAAGTGACCCCTAATTATTCTAGTTGCTCTTAAGATTTATTACTCCTATAGTTTACGTTAGCCCAGGACTGCCCAAGGTATACCCCGTGAAGGGCTCTTGAAGGCACTAGGAACTACAATGGGATTACGCCCAAAGTTCCCTTTCGCAAGGCACTTATTATTATTGGTCGCTACCCGATTTCCTGACCTTTAATTAATTTTTTCTGAATCTAGCCCTAGTGAATTAAACACTTCCTCCCTACGGGAAAGATGATTTTTCGCCGATCCCGAGCACCACCTAACGCTAGTCATCCTCTCACTCTACAAATCCTGTCTTCCAAAGATGAACTTCTTTATTTACCCAAACCAGCAACCTACCGAGGATTCAACTCTTCAAAATTCACTACCCTCTTTAGTTCAGTTTCCGCAGTTACTATATGCAGACCCTATACTATATGAGGTGTATAAAGGAGGTACTCCGGATTGTCTTCCAAACTCTCTTTGAAATTTACCAGAGGTCTATCATAACAAATTTAGTCTAAAATCAGAGATTCATAATTTTCCTAATAAATTTGATATTTATTGAATTTTCCCAAATGTTTGGCCACGGGCAATTTTGAACATGAACTATATGATCTACTCAAGTAATGGCCACCCAAAAATTGTGAACACTAAATAACAGAGATATATGACTAAAGTTTAATTTCCATAATTTTTCAGAGAATATTTGACCTCTAATTAATTTATCCAAAATAATTCCTTTAACAATATGTAAAGAAGGAAGTACCAATTGTACTCATCAGAAAATTATATAAAAATTACAGAGTCTTAATATTGTTCAGAAAAGATCATTGTACAAACATCATAATTTTATGGGCTAGCTAAACTCCAAAATAAATTATATTAACTTTTCATGAGAAGCCATACTTAATGAAGCAACCCTTACAAATATTCATCCAAAAATTCTATAAACATTTACATAACTTTAAAACATAATAAAAAGTCCTCTGGCTAAATTTCATCAATTTCCAGCAAGTAGTTTATTCCTAATAAATTTCTAAGTAAATAATACAAAGTATCAAATTGTGAATGAAGTATCCAAAATATTAATCCTAAATTCATAATAAAATCTCCAAAGCTTGTTATAACCCTAAAAACCACTCAACCTAAATCTCATCATTTTTAAAGAGTTTTTGTGACATTTGATATCCCTACAAGTTTTGTGCCCTAGGCTATGGTTTTGGTTTTGAGGGAGTTTAAGGCTTTCAAATTTCCTAAAATTTTAACCAGAGAACTATACTAATCCTATGACCCTCTCTACAAAGTTTCAAGTCATTTCATGGTCATTTGAACCTATGTCCTTCAAACCCTAGGAATCCCCATTAAGGGACTTACCCTAGGGTTCTAGGGCTACCCTACACTTAACCACCCCAAATTCCATTGGTGGGTGAGTTATACTATAAAAGGTTAGTAGCCAAAATATCAACATCTGTTGAGGTGATTTGACCACTCAAAACCCAAAGGGGATGCTTGACCTATTTAACCCTAAAAGGGGTCAACCTAGGGTTGGATCAATACCTAACCAAAACATCTCCAAATGAGATGAAAATTTTACCAAGGCCCTAGCATGCCCTCTAAGACCTCCCACCCAAATCTGGGGGAATGTTGAGGTGTTTAGGACACCTAATTAATTTACTCATGGATTATTAAATTTTTCTCAAAACTATAGCAAAATATTTCTCACAAATTCTGAATTTTGGACAGGCCCTAGGTATTGCTAGGGTAGGCTCCCTGCCCAAATTTCAATTAAGTTGGACCAAGGATGAAGTGTGGGAACTCAGTTTAATGTCAGCCTAGCCCTAGGTGTAGGTCCCACCAAAATGAGTGCCCTGGTCAAACCAGACACCCAAATTGGTTCAAATAAATTTTAAAATATAATAACACCTAGGACTACAAGTTTCATGTTGGTGACTTTTTTAGTAGAGGAGCAAAGGTATTTTTAAATATTAAAACCATTAAATACAAATATGTGTGACATAATTAAGATATCATGAAATATATCCTATAGTTTAATATTCAGATGATGCACGAATCTTGGCGCGCGACGGACGACATCCCATCATCTTCTTCCTTGAGCCAACGGCCAGGATTCGTTTTTCCTGAACCGACTTCAAACGCTTGTCGCCGGCAATCCAGCCGCTGCCCCGGCCGGCCACCGCCATTATCACCTCCGTTGAGGTGGTGGCTGTCGCCAGGTGGCGTCACAGCCGCCGGAGAGCCCTATTCCGGCGATCCCGAGGGCTGCAATTTTTGCGGAAAAACCAGGAATTTTACTCTTTGGATCGGGCTCAATTGAGCCCGAACCTTGGCCCTAACGATTCCTAAGATCTACCGATGAAAGAAGAAGTAGAGGAGGACCTTACCGGCGACCTGAAGTCGCGAAGATCGCCGGGAAGCCATTTTTCAAGGCGGCGCCGCTCGATTTCTGCAACAACATAGTGGGGTGGCTCAGTTTCTTCAGGTAAAGCGTGGGAAATCCTCCTCTCGGCCCACTGAAGGTGTTTAAAGACTCAATTGGGGGGAGGGGGAGGGGCTGGATCATCAATGGCCATTAATGGCCTTGAAAGCCACCTCTCGGACTTGGTGGTTCAATGCATCCAGCCAGTGGAAGGGCCTGGAAAGTCTCCTGATCTTCTCAGGGCTCATAGGGGAGATGAATCAAGCAAAGAAGGATGGCCCTTGGCTTCCTAATGGCATGAATGGCCTTCTCTCTCCTCCATTAAAAGGAATTTGGAGTTTTCTCTCTCCTGCCCCCTCATGGACGAATTTGTTCATCATTCTTAGCCTATTTGCAGACCATAAAATCATTATGATTAATTAAAATAAGTTAGCCCAAGTGGGGGAAGTGGGCTTGAGCTTGGGTTAGCTTATTTGGCTAAGTTGACTTAACCTTAAGATGGAGTTGACCTTGGTCAACGTGGCCATTTGGGTTGACCCCAATGGGTCCCTGGCGACCCATTGACCTCCCCTAAGGTCTAAGAAGGCTTGGGTAGGGTTAGTTGGGCACCTTGGTGGTCACTTGACCCTTACTTAAGGCACTTTGACCTTTTTAGGGCAAGGGTTGACTTTGGTCAACCTAGTCTCTTTGATTGATCCCAAGGGGTCCTTGGTGACCCCATGGCTTCCCCTGAGGTCTAGGAAGGGTTATGTAGGGTTAGATTGCACTTTGGAGGTCACTTACCCTTAGTAAGGGTACTTTGACCAGATTAGGGGCTTGAGTTTACTTGGGTCAACTTGGCCTCTAGGACTGAACCCAATGTGTCCTTAGTGACCCATTGACCTCAATTTAGGTCTAGTAAGACATGGGTGGGGTCCACTTGGCTAGGGGAAGGTCAATTGACCCTAAGTAGGCTAGTTTGACCCATTTAGGGTTAGGGTTGACTTGGGCCAACTTAGTCTCTTTGATTGACCCCAATGAGTCCTTGTGGCTCTAATGGGCCTCCCAAAATGTTTGGGGGTATTGTGGTAGGGTCCTGGGGTCAAGGTGTAGCCCCATGGTCATCATAAACTATTATTTAGAACTCTACTATTTCTAGACCATGATGATTTCCAACTTCATGCCTAAGCTCACTTGGTCTTCTTGAGCTTCCTAAGGTTTTGTCATGACCTATTCATGACCAAAAACACTCTTAGGGGTCTAGTTGGAAATGAGATGTTATAAATCCCAATAAACAAAACAAAGATTTCATCCCCGAAATCAAGGTTAAGCCTACGGGCATTTCTATCGAAGAAAATGGAAGCTCGTAACATCCCATAAGAAGTGAATGATTACATCTCGACGCCATGTTTGTTAAGTGGGGTTTAAAGGGAAACCTAAATCTATGACCAATTTGCCCAATTGGCGAAGTCAAGATGCCAATAAACAAATGATTAGCCTCTACTCTTCCTAGAGCAGCCCTACTAGTTTTAAACAGGAAAGTAAATTAAACATTTTGAGAGGTTGTGAGGTATACCTAACTGAACACCTCTAGATACTTTTGTCGCATCAGGTCGTGCGGTTCCCAGGTATGCTCCTCCTGGTCGTGGTTTCTCCACAGGACTTTGACTAACGGAACCTTCTTGCAACGCAAGATCCGTACTCCTCTGTCATCGATCTGAACCGGCTCCAAGTGAACTGACCGGTCTGAAGCTACCAGTCCATCTGTGGTTGAAATCTGCTGCTCCGGGCGTAGTAGAGCCCTCCTAAGTGAAGATATATAGAACACGTCGTGTAAACCTGTCAGTTCCGGTGGCAACTCCAGCATGTAAGCTAGGGGCCCGATCCGCTCCAGGATCCTGTAAGGGCCCATATAACTAGGGCTGAGCTTCTTCTTCCGACCACGCACCCGTGAATCTCCGTGGATGGGCCGGATCTTCAGGAAAACTCGGTCTCCCACCTGAAACTCTACCTGACGGTGTCGGGAGTCGTAGTTGTCACAACCCGCATTTTCTCAGAAATTAAGAAGTATCAGAGTAGGAGAAAACACGCGTTGTGATGCCACGTCGAGCAGGGGATAATTGTCGACACTCAGGCGAACACCATCTAAATAGACTATGAAAATTCATAAGTTTAATGATTAGAAAATCAATTATATTTTAAAGGTCGTATCCCTCGGCTCAGTGGATCATCTAGTCCACCGTTTAAAAACTATACTTATACGCGGCAGAAAAATACTTTATTTATTTTTGACATCCTATGAGAGTGCATAAGTTTCCCCCGAGGTCCACTCATACTATGCAAGACTCTAGATTTATTTATATTATAAGTGGGAAAACGATCTTTTTACGTTGCTTAGAAAGTAGTGTGTGAGTTTCATATTCATGCAGATCAGGAGATATACTTATAATAATGTTTTTAGGTTTAAAAGTAACTAGCAACCTAGCATAAATCTTCCCATGAGCAAGTAGACTATCTACAGAAAGGTAGCAGTAAAAGAAACATTTCTAGTATCATAAGTAATAACCACCAGCGGGCGTCAACAACCTGACACGAACCCACTGACGAACATGTATGTCTGTAGGAATAACAGAAAACTACCTCACAAAAATAAGGAGGAAGATCCCAGCAACCCAAGGGATCCACAACAATCACCAAGGAAAAACCAGCCGCTCAACCGGCTGCTGCTCTAAACCTGAGACATCTAAAAAAAGAACACCTCAGCAAGTATAACAAGAAATTCTGAATTAGAGCATAATATCAAAATGGAATGAAAGAGAGTAAGTAAACATGACAGTAAAAGCTAGTGTTATCCAAAGTAAGCCAAAGTACACCAAGCATAAGGAAAACAATAACAGGCCCTGCTCAAATCCTGCAGAGGCTACAAGGCAAAAGGGAAGAAAACTTGCCAAAATATGTTGCATTCTACAAAGAAGAAACACCTAACAATTCTAATTTGTGAGTTTATGGCAGTAGTAAAAATCCACATGGTTCAGGATTGGAGGCAAACACGGTCCCCCAAATCACCATCACCAAAACAAAATAAGCTCAAGGGTTGCACAGGGAGAGCACTAGGGACCTACAAACCACCCACACCCAGCCTGTACCTGGGAAAAACAGTAGCGGCCACGGCATAACACAAAACCACACCCATTTTAAGAGCTAAAAATAAAACCACCCCTACTAGCCATCACCCACAATTCGGCGTTCAGATAAAAAGAAACAGCCGACAAAATAACCCCAAACCCAGTGGGATTCACTCGGGAAAACAAGGGAAGACAGAGGGAAAATCGTCAAACTCAGCTTACAGGAATCTTTGAGCTTTGTTTGACGATCTTCGCTGAACTCAGAACACAGGAACGTCGTGCTCAGTTCGACGATCTTCGTCGAGCTCGGATCACAGGAAAAACACTGATCTTAGTTCGACGATTTTCATCGAACTCAAGTCACGGGAACGTCGAGCTCAGCTCGACGATCATCGTCGATCTCAAGCAACCGGATGTACAACCCCGTATTCGCGAAGAGTGGGCCCAAAACAAGGCAAACCCGTTTTTAAGCTTTTTGGAGATTTTGCACTCTCGATGGCCAATTTTGGCCCTGGCTTGGAAACATACTAGTAGGGGGAGAAAATATTTCTCCCCCCAAGGCACTCTTGAGAAGTCGGTCAAGCCGCCTAAGCTGCCTCAGCCCGGCCCCAGGCCGCCTAAGCCGCATCAGCCCAACCGCAGGCCGCCCAAGCCGTCTTGGTAGACCGCCGCCTCGCCCAGGCCGCCGTCTCGCCAAGCAGGCCAGCTCGCCAGGTCGCAGCTCACCTTGCCCCGTCTCTCCAGACCGCCGCCTCGCCCAGGCCACCGTCTCGCCAAGGAGGCCAGCTCGCCAGGTCGCAGCTCGCCTTGCCTCGTCTCGCCAGACCGCCGCCTCGCCCAGGCCGCCGTCTCGCCAAGGAGGCCAGCTCGCCAGGCCGCAGCTCGCCTTGCCCCGTCACGTCAGACCGCCGCCTCGCCCAGGCCGCCGTCTCGCCAAGGAGGCCAGCTCGCCCAGTCCGCCGTCTCGCCAAGGAGGCCAGCTCGCTAGGCCGCAGCTCGCCTTGCCCCAGCTCGCCAGGCCGCAGCTCGCCTTGCCGCAGCTCGCAGGCCGCCCCCGCTCGCAGGCCGCCAGCTCGCCTAGCCTTCTCGCCCTTGCCCCCCCTGCTTTTACCGTCTTGCCCTCGGGGGGGGGGGGGGGGGGATTACCCCTTTACCACCCGGCGCGGCGGTTTCCTATTGGCCCGAGGCCTTTTGACCGTAGGGGTATTTTGGTCATTTTTGGCCCAAGGGATTTGGAAAACTATAAATAGACCCCCTTGGGTGCCTTGGAGAGGGGGCTTTTTCTTAGTTTTCTCCTCCCTTAGCTTTTTCTTGGTAGAGTTGAGAGAGCTCTTCAAGGCACCCTAGCTCGAGCATTGGCTAGGGAGGGGAAGTGCTCAGGTAGCCTTCCGGGTGTGAGGTGGGACCTCCGCGCTAGAGCCGAGGGTCTGTTCCTAGCTTCTTCATCCCTTGGTCCGTGACATTCTCTTGAGTGTAGTAGGTGTGAGGTCACCCCTTTCTAGGGACCCCGAACTCCACAGAGACCAAGTTTTTGGTTTCAACATTTTGGTGCGGTGAGCGTGGAGAGTGACCAGCACAGAAGATCTCGGGAGAGTGTCATGACGGGAGGTCAGGGAGGTAGTGATGATCTCGGCGAGCTCCCTAGCTCAGGACCCTTTGTGGGGAGGCAAGAGTTCATGGCCTCCATCCAGGGTATCATGGAGATGCAGCGAAGCATTGCTCCTCAGGGTGACAGCTCCACCCCGACCCCCCAGGAGATAGCTCCCCCCCACGACGAGTCGACTCCCAGGGGTCTAGGCGAGATGACCTCAGTGGTGGGAGAAGGAAGTGCACCAGGAAGAAGGCCAGGTAAGGAGAGGATGGGAGATGGGGTCGAGCGAGACCTCACCGGCCGGGAGTTGTTCTCTAGCCCGGCGAGTGCCAACCTCCCAGGCGAGCAGGTTGCGCGAGTGGAGGTGGCGAGACCACCCCTTAGGGGGTCACCCTTCAGCGAGCTGATCATCTCAGCTCCCGTTCCCGAGGGGTTCAGAGAGCCAGACATGGCTTACTATACCGGGAAGGATGACCCCGTCCAGCACCTGCAGTGGTTCGATGATGTCGTCTTCATCAGGCCGATGACGGATGCCTTCAAGTGTCGCCTCTTTGCGATCACATTGAAGGAGAAGGCAAGGGACTGGTTCCATCAACTCCCTCCGAGGTCGATCTATGGGTTCGAGGACTTGAGCCGAAGCTTCCAGCTCCGCTTCTCCACCTCCAAGAAGAGGAAGAGGAGTCCTGAGTCCATCTTCTTGATAAGGTAGGGGGCCGAGGAGTTGCTGGCCCGCTACGTAGACAGGTTCCAAGAGGACATCTTGGAGGTCCAGGAGATGCCAGGGTATGCTCTCCAGATGGCCTTCACCGTTGGGCTGAAGGAGGGCTTCTTCAAGAAGAGCTTGACCCGGAAGGCCCCCCTTTCATTCGAGGAGCTGATGGAAAGGGCAGCAGAGGAGATTGCCATGGAGGCAGCCAACCCGGCATTTGTCAAGAGGTTGGAAAAGTTGACGGAGGTGGAGTCAAAGGAGCAGGGTGGCTCAAGACATCCGGAAGGAAGAAGAAGAGAGGAGCGGAGAGCTCAGGGGTTCCAAGGACAGGAGGGTCCGGAACCAGGCTGGAGGCAGCAGGGAGGACCTGCTCAAGGTCCGGGAAGAGCTCTCATCCAAGGAGGGGGGAACTTTCATGGGGGCCAAGGGAGGTATAACTTCCAGAGGCAAGCCCCAAGGTAACTCTTACCCCTGCCGCAGCAAGCCTTGGCGATAGGAGGGGGAAGAGGTAACAGGAGAGAACGCCCGGCCCGCCGAAAGAGGGGAGAAAGAGCGTTGTTGTACTGTGACTTCCACCAGGTGGAGGGGCATGCCACGGCTACCTGCCCCGAGTTCTTGGAAGTGAGGGGCGCGAGAGGCCCTGCGCAGCCGCAGCTGCCGGTGCGGGTAGAAGAGGTTCTACCCGGAGAAGGGGGTGATGATATATGCGAGGACCGGGTCGACGTGGGAACCCGAGGTGGTATAGGAGTGATCCACGGTGGAGTGTGGGTTGAGGCCACTCGGAAGGCAAGCCTCCATGTCATGAACCGAAGGAGCGTTGCCTCAACCTCCCAGACCCCGCCCCTAGAGGAAAAGATCACCTTCTCGGTGAAGGACCTGCCGGATCATGAGGATCCGTTCTGCGATGCGCTGGTCATCCAGACGGCCATCGAAGGCTACACCGTCTCCCGGATCTTGGTTGACAACGGGAGTTCCGTCAACGTTGTTTTCAAGAAGGCGTTTGACGAGATGAAGGTGGAGCCACGGAGGGTGTTGGCCTCAGACGGACCCCTGTTCGGATTCTCAGGGGAGAGAAAGGAGGTCGAGGGTGGAGTGGGGCTCCAAGTAAAATTGGGAGGAGTCTCGAGGAACTGCCGGTTCGTCATTGTTGACGCTCCAAGCAGCTACAACGCCATCTTCGGAAGACCCCTCATCAGCGCCTTCCGTTGCGTGCCGTCTTCATTCCACCAATGCCTCAAGTTCAGCTCAGGAGGGATCCAGGTCAGAGTCAAGGGAGACTCCAGGATGGCAAGGCAGTGCTACGTCACGGCCGTCAACACCATCTCTTGGTTGGCCAAGGCGGAGGAGATGGAGAAGATCATGGAGAGCCTGAGCAGGATGGAAGTGTCCGGCGAGCAGGAAGCGGATGAGGACCACCGGGCCCAGACCCCCTGAGGAAGCCTCGCCCCGGCAGAGTCCTGTATGTATCTTATCTTATAATGAGTCTAACCCCCGACCAACTGAGTCGGGGGATCATGTAACCCATCTATTTTCCCCATTTGAGGATGTAGGATTTGGTATGGTTTGATTGTGTAGCTCAAGTCCTTTGCTGCGATGACGATTCCGCCGCCAGGCTCCCACTAGCTGGCTGGGTAGGTTGATCTCTCGTGGTAGCCTAAGTCCTTTGCTCTGATGACGATTCCGCCGCCAGGCTCCCACTATCTGGCTGGGTAGGTTGATCTCTCGTGGTAGCCCAAGTCCTTTGCTCCGATGACGATTCCACCGCCAGGCTCCCACTAGCTGGCTGGGTAGGTTGATCTCTCGTGATAGCCCAAGTCCTTTGCTCCGATGACGATTCCGCCGCCAGGCTCCCACTAGATGGCTGGGTAGGTTGATCTCTCGTGGTATCCCAAGTCCTTTGCTCCGATGACGATTCCGCCGCCAGGCTCCCACTAGCTGGCTGGGTAAGTTGATTTCTCGTGGTAGCCCAAGTCCTTTGCTCCGATGACGATTCCGCCGCCAGGCTCCCACTAGCTGGCTGGGTAGGTTGATCTCTCGTGGTAGCCCAACTCCTGTGCTCCGATGACGATTCCGCCGCCAGGCTCCCACTAGCTGGCTGGGTAGGTTGATCTCTCGTGGTAGCCCAAGTCCTATGCTCCGATGGCTATTCCGCCGCCAGGCTCCCACTAGCTGGCTGGGCAGGTTGATCTCTCGTGGTAGCCCAAGTCCTTTGCTCCGATGACGATTCCGCCGTCAGGCTCCCACTAGCTGGCTGGGCAGGTTGATCTCTCGTGGTAGCCCAAGTCCTTTGCTCTGATGACGATTCCGCCGCCAGGCTCCCACTAGCTGGCTGGGTAGGTTGATCTCTCGTGGTAGCCCAAGTCCTTTGCTCCGATGACGATTCCGCCGCCAGGCTCCCACTAGCTGGCTGGGTATGTTGATCTCTCGTGGTAGCCTAAGTCCTTTGCTCCGATGACGATTCCGCCGCCAGGCTCCCACTAGCTGGCAGGGTCGGTGGTACCTCTCGTAGAGAGTAAGTGATTGCACCCCGAGGCCATCTCGTCACTCAGGCTCCCATTAGCTGGCTTGACAGGTTGACCCCTCGGGGAGGCTAAGTGTTTTCACCCAGAGGAGGTCTCGCCACCCAGGCTCCCATAGCTGGCATGACAGGTTGACCCCGAGGGGAAGTTACACTCCGCTAATACGTTGGGTTGGATGTTTCTTTCCGAGCTTGTGCCAACCTCGAAAAGAGCGGGGATTGTGTACAACCCCGTATTCGCGAAGAGTGGGCCCAAAACAAGGCAAACTCGTTTTTAAGCTTTTTGGAGATTTTGCACTCTCGGTGGCCAATTTTGGCCCTGGCTTGGAAACATAGTAGTAGGGGGAGAAAATATTTCTCCCCCCAAGGCACTCTTGAGAAGTCGGTCAAGCCGCCTAAGCCTCCTCAGCCCAGCCCCAGGCCGCCTAAGCCGCATCAGCCCAACCGCAGGCCGCCCAAGCCGTCTTGGCAGACCGCTCCTCGCCCAGGCCGCCGTCTCGCCAAGGAGGCCAGCTCGCCAGGTCGCAGCTCGCCTTGCCCCGTCTCTCCAGACCGCCGCCTCGCCCAGGCCGTCGTCTCGCCAAGGAGGCCAGCTCGCCAGGCCGCAGCTCGCCTTGCCTCGTCTCGCCAGACCGCCGCCTCGCCCAGGTCGCCGTCTCGCCAAGGAGGCCAGCTCTCCAGGCCGCAGCTCGCCTTGCCCCGTCTCGCCAGACCGCCGCCTCTCCCAGGCCGCCGTCTCGCCAAGGAGGCCAGCTCGCCCAGGCCGCCGTCTCGCCAAGGAGGCCAGCTCGCCCAGGCCGCCGTCTCACCAAGGAGGCCAGCTCGCTAGGCCGCAGCTCGCCTTGCCCCAGCTCGCCAGGCCACAGCTCGTCTTGCCGCAGCTCGCAGGCCGCCCCCGCTCGCAGGCCGCCAGCTCGCCTAGCCTTCTCGCCCTTGCCCTCCCTGCTTTTACCGTCTTGCCCTCGGGGGGGATTACCCCTTTACCCCCCGGCGCGGCGGTTTCCTATTGGCCCGAGGCCTTTTGGCCGTTGGGGTATTTTGGTCATTTTTGGCCCAAGGGATTTGGAAAACTATAAATAGACCCCCTTGGGTGCCTTGGAGAGGGGGCTTTTTCTTAGTTTTCTCCTCCCTTAGCTTCTTCTTGGTAGAGTTGAGAGAGCTCTTCAAGGCACCCTAGCTCGAGCATTGGCTAGGGAGGGGAAGTGCTCAGGTAGCCTTCCGGGTGTGAGGTGGGACCTCCGCGCTAGAGCTGAGGGTCTGTTCCTAGCTTCTTGATCCCTTGGTCTGTGACATTCTCTTGAGTGTAGTAGGTGTGAGGTCACCCCTTTTTAGGGACCCCGAACTCCACAAAGACCAAGTTTTTGGTTTCAACACCGGAGATCATTGATCCCAGTTCGACGAACACCGTCGAACTCAGATCGACGATCTTCATCGATCTCAGGCAACAGGAGATCATCGATCTCAGTTCAACGATCTTCGTTGAACTCAGCTCGACGATCCTCTTCAAACGTAGACAAACGGAGATCGTTGATCCCAGTTCGACGAACAACATCGAGCTCAGATCGACAATCTTCGTCGATCACAGGCAACCGGAGATCGTCGATCTCCGTTCTACGATCTTTGTCAAACTCAGATCGACGACCTTCGTCGAACACAGAACCGGAGATCGTCGATCCCAGTTTGACGATTGTCGTCGAACTCAGATCAACGATCTTCATCGATCTGGCAGCCAGAGATCTTCGATCTCAGTTCGACGATTTCCGTCGAACTTAGATCGACGATCTTCGTCGATCTGGCAGCATTGAGTGCACTCAACGCTGTCAACACTACCCACAGAACTTCTACAAACATGAAAATCTAATGCTACCTAACTTACTGGGCAACGACTACCAACATGAGGGTCAATTCCAGCACTCATCTTCACTACCCCAGCACCCGAACTGGGCAAACTTAACAGCAAGGAAGGAATAAGAAGAAGGCTAAGTACTACCCAATCCGAGATTAATATGTGACAATCTGATAAAAGTCAAGTACAGCTGCCCGACCAAAAAACCTGGAGTTACATAACATGACAAAGAAAAAAAAACGCACAGGAGCATTCATGATTCAAGATCCGATGATTTTGATGGGAAACCAGAGTAAAATAAATGATCTCGGGAACATGTATGATAACAGCAACTAAGAACATAGAAAGGTGAAAAGCTTGGCAAGGGCAGGAGCACCACTTGCCTCAAATTCCAGCGAAGCTTGGTCGGCCCCTTCCTCTCACTCGGCACCAGCAGCACAGCACAAGACGAAAACTTCGTCGGAGTGTAGGTCCAGGCGAGAGCAATCCAAATCCGCCTTCGAAATCGAATTCCGTCCACAAACGATCCCGGAATCGCCGTCCGAAGCCAGCGGGATTGGCAGTTTTCTTTCTCTCGAATAGGCGGCGGTTTCTCCCGAAATGAGACAATGAACAGTCCTAAATTCTAGCCTAAGGCTATTTATAAGCATGTGCTTTTAAGAAATTTAATAATATATTATTAATTACTTACACAAAATATCAAAACGATGTGAAAACCGAACCATCTCGGAAATTGACGAATTTCACACCGTAGCTAAATACTCACGCTACGAATGCAACGACGAAGTCGAAATCAACTTTCGACGAACAAAACTCAGGTTATCACTACCCGAAGTCAAAACACAAGCATCCCCCGATAGGCCTCACTGGTCACCAAAACAGACCCGGCTTGCTAGGGAATCTTGTCAAAAAGGCTACCAACAACCACACAAGGAACCTAAAGAGCTAAGACCAGGCTCTAACAAACGGCACATGACGGAAATGCGTCAACGTAACGCCAAACGAGAATTAAATAATCGCAGAAAAATCGGGGGCGTTACAGTCACTCCCCCTAAAAGAAAGTTTTGTCCCAAAACTTTACGTTCACAACTTCTACTATAGAAGGAAAGTAACAAAACAAGAGTTACTAGAAAGAAAACGTATCAATCAAATCAAGGGAATAGATGAGGGTGAGCCTCCCTCATAGCCGACTCGAGCTCCCAAGTCGCGCTTTCCAAATCCTGATTCTTCCATATAACTTTTACCATCGGGATAGACTTTGTCTGCAGCACCCGATCTTGAGTATCCAAGATGCGGACCGACACCTCAACATATGAAAGATTAGGCTCCAACTGGGGCACAACATCCAAGACTTGCCCACTACTTCGCACACACTTCTGTAATTATCTTACATGAAATACATTATGAACATCTGGGAAGTTTGCTGGCAAATCCAGCCTATATGCTGACACGCCAATCCGCTCAACATTCTTAAACGGGCCCACATACCTCGGATCCAATTTCCGGTTCTTACCGAACCTCTTAACACCAACCATCGGGGAAACCTTAAGAAACACAAGGTCCCATACAGAAAACTCCAAGTCAGACCTACGCCGGTTGGCGTTCTTCTCATACCACTCCTGAGCTATCCGAAGCTTTTATCGAATCAGCTTCACCGCAACTTCCATTTCTTCGAGCGCGTCTGGACCCAACAACGGCCTTTCACCGACCTCAGTCCAAAATAGGGGAGTTCTGTAGCGTCTCCCATACATTGCTTCGAACGGAGCCATTTGCAAGCTCTCCTGGTAACTATTGTTGTATGCAAATTCCATAAGCTGCAAACGCTCATCCCACGCTCCACCGTAGTCCAAGATGTAGTACCTTATCATATCCTCAACTATTTGGTTCACTCGCTTAGTCTGACCATTGGTTTGAGGGTGGTAAGCTGTAGAATACATCATATCTGTACCCAAACCCTCTTGCAGACTCCTCCAGAAGCGAGATGTAAAACGGGAGTCTCGATCTGAAATGATGCTAACTGGCACACCGTGTAATCTGATGACCTCGTTCAAGTACAGCTCTGTTATCTTCTTCATCGGGTAATCTATCTTATAGGGTACGAAGTGCGCACACTTCGTCAATCGGTCCACGATCACCCAAACTGAATCAAATCCCCTTGGAGATCTCGGTAAGCCCGTAATGAAGTCCATAAAAATACTCTCCCACTTCCAAGTTGGGATCTCCAGTGGAGTCAACTTGCCACCAGGCCTTCCATGATCGGCCTTCACACGCTTGCAAGTGTGGCACTCAGCAACAAATCGGGCTATGTCCCCCTTCATCCCACACCACCAGGCGATTTGCTTCAAATCATGGTACATCTTTATAGATCCAGGATGGTAGGCAACACTGGATCCATGAGCCTCTCTACATATCATAACCCTGATGTCCCCAACAGCGGGGATGCAAAACCTGCTGTGGTACTTCAAATTACCTACATCATTGATAGAAAAATCCGGCAACTCCCCTCTCTCAGTCCTGAGGTATAAGTGCAGAAGATCCGGATCATCCTTCTGGTGCAACCTGGCAAGTGCAATCCAAGACGGTTCTGCCACTGCCAAATTGCTCTGCATGTCACACCGTCCCACGGAAATATCCATCAGGAGGAACTCTTCCACTAAACGATCGGCGGTGAGATTAAAGATCTTCCCCGTCTTCCGGCTCAGGGCGTCGGCCACCACATTGGCCTTGCCCGGATGATACTGTATCTCCACATCATAATCAGCCACATACTTTAGCCACCGCTGTTGGCGCAGATTCAACTCCTTCTGAGTGAACACGTACTTTAGACTTTTATGATTTGTGAAGATCTTGCACTGAGCACCATAAAGTAGATGCCTCCACAGCTTTAGCGCATAAATCACCGCTGCAAACTCAAGGTCATGCGTTGGGTAATTTCTCTCATGAGTCTTTAGTTGCCTTGACCCATACGCAATCACTTTTCCAGCCTGCATCAACACGCAACCCAGACCAACATGTGAAGCATCCATATACACATCATACTCTACGCCCTCAGTAGGTAGGGTCAGAACGGGAGCAGTGCACAATCTGTTCTTTAGTTCCAGGAAGGCTGCTTCACACTTCTCGTTCCAAACAAAGGTCGTGTTCTTCTGAGTCAATCTGGTCAAAGGTGCAACCAGGGTAGAGAAACCCTCCACGTACCTCCTGTAGTAGCCGACCAACCCTAGGAAGCTTTTAATCTTCTTGGGTGTGCCCGGCCTGCTCCAATCCATCACTGCTGCGATCTTTTCTGGGTCGACCGAGATCTCATCCTTATTAACCACGTGGCCCAGAAACGAGACCTGAGGCAACCAAAATTCGCACGTGCACAGCTTGGCTAATAACTTGTAGTTCCTCAACTCCGATAGAACCAAGCGCAGATGCTGCTCATGCTCCTCAGCACGGCGAGAGTAGATCAACACATCATCGATGAATACCACCACGAACTTGTCTAGAAAGTCCTTGAACACTCGGTTCATCATATTCATGAAAGATGATAGTGTGTTGGTCAAACTAAACGACATCACTAGAAACTCGAAGTGTCCATGCCTCGATCTAAACGCAGTCCGTGGAATATCTACCTCACGAATCCTGAGCTGATGATATCTAGAACGAAGATCGATCTTGGAAAACACCGTGCTACCACGCAACTGATCAAATAAGTCATCGATCCTCGGCAGAGGGTACCTGTTCTTAATGGTGACTTTGTTCAGCTCCCTATAATCGATGCACAGCCTCATCGACCCATCCTTCTTCTTCACAAATAGAATAGGAGCACCCCAAGGCGACGAACTCTGCCTGATAAAGCCTTTTGCTAACAACTCGTCCAACTGGACTCGCAACTCCTCCAACTCACGAGGGTCCATCCGATCCAGCGCCTTAGCAATAGGACGCATACCCAGTTCCAAATCAATCACAAACTCAACATCCCGCTCGGGGGAAAGACCAGGAAGGTCATCAGGAAAAACATTAGAGAAACCATGTACAACAGGAATCTCCTCCAAGCACGGTACACTAACAGCAGTCCCAACCACTGAGACTAAACAAGCAAAACAATCAGAACGAAATAGCTTTTGAGCATATACCGCAGAAATGACAGGGGAATCCTGGCACGGATCAGCATACACACTTCCAGGCTGACCGTTGTCCTTGATGAAGTCCAAGCATTTCCCTTAGCACTGAATAACCGCATCATACTTAGACAAACAGTCCATGCCCAGAATAACATCGAAGTCCTCTAGATCAATCATCTTCAAGTCTGCCTTCGCAAGGAAGTCCCCCAACAAAACAGGGCAATCCAAAATGCCCAAATCTAATAACATAGATTCACTAGAAGGGAACTTGATGCGGAAGGTATCACGAACTTGATCTAGAATCAACCGATAATGCTCAACAAAAGTTTTAGCCATAAACGAGAGGGTAGCGCTGGAGTTGAACAGAACACGCGCCCAGCGGTTCTTCACCTTAAATTTTCCTATAGTAGTACATAAGCAACAAAGGAATCACCAAAACAAAAACTGTAACAATTCTAGAAAATAATACTTTCAGGCTAGGAAAACAACTAACATGAGATGTCCTGAGTCGAAGTTTGAGCCTCCTCGAAAGAGATCACGTTCAGCTTTCCTTTTCCCTTGTCCACACGCTGAGGCGGAGGTAAAGCCTGAAGTGGAACTGCCTGAAGAATAGGCTGGACCTGAGGACACCTTGTCTTGATATGACCCTTCTGTCCACACTGATAGCAGACTTTATCCTTGGACCAGCACTGGGCAGCATCATGCCCGGGTCGCTTGCAAACAGAATAGGAAACATCCTTCCTAGGAGCACCTTGAATAACATGAACTTGCTCCTTCTTCTGATCTCCCGCCTTCTTAAAACACCTCTCAACAGTGTGGCCTGACCGGCCACAGAAACTACACACTACCTTGATCTTCTTTCCCAAAGCAGCATCGAGTACCTGGGGGTTCTTCTCTTCAGCAGACTTCCTCTTGTCCTTCCTCATTTGCTGGCCTCTGTTCTTTGCGGTCTTAATTGCCTCCACTTTCAGAGCAGCCTTGACTACCCCTGCATAAGTCTCTGATCCATAAGCACTGGCCAACTGTTGAACCTCGCTCCTCAAGCCACCAAGGAACCGCTTGACTCGATCTGCTTCAACACTCACCAACCCAGGGGCAAACCGGCTCAACTTACTGAACTCTATCTCGTACTCACTGACCATGAGTTGCCTCTGCTTCAGGTGAAGGAAGTCGTTCATTAGTCGGTCACGCTCGACCGAAGGCAGGAATTTCCTCAACAGCATCTCCTTGAATATTCCCCAAGAGCAACCAGCCACCAAGCTCTCCTTTTCCCTAAGCCACCAGCTCTTAGCCAAACCCTTTCGCTGATAGGCGGCTATCATCACTCTCTGATCATCTACAACACCGGATTACGAGAACATCTCCATGGAGATCAGCCAATCATCTACGACCATGAAATCTGCCTTCCCATCATATGTAGGAGGGCTAAGCCTCTGAAACTGAGAAATAAAGGCCATCTCTGCTGGCACCACCACTGGAGGTCTCAGGGGAGCACGAGGGGGAGGGGCAGCTGACCCCCCTATAGGGGCTTGCAACCCCTGAGTCTGTCCTGCCACAACTGCCACCAGAGACTGGATCTGGGCCTGCATCTCCACCAACTGCCTGGTCAAGGAATCGTTGCTCTGTCGCAGGCTCTCGATCACCGCATCACTATGCGCTCCTGAGGACTCACCCTCAGACAGGGGATTCGACCTAGTCGAAGGACGTCTCGCCATCCTAAAACCATAAAAACTGAGGTCCAAACCTAGTACAACAGTTGGAACAAACTACCAGTACAGACAATACATACATAAATATGAACCTTTAACTGCTATACTTGCTCTGGGATTTTATTTTGTTTAACAAAATTGATGCTATGCCTAACCTAGGATGGTTAACCACCATCAACTAACTCTTGTGCCTAGATCGGGAATGCAAGAATTTATATTCTTTTTCTGATTTAAAACCATGTGTGTACATATGTCATCCTGCAAATCTTTAGCTTGGCGCGTTGTGCTTATGCAATGTTATGCTGTGCATGATTGTGCTATGCATTCTAAAAAGGCCCTAATGCATGTCATGAGTGGCGTACGCATGAAAATGTTATGTATCCCATACTACATAACATTCTCATGCAACAAAAAAGAAATGTGCTAGTCGCATTCATGTGGTGAGGTTATGAATCTCATACTACATAACCCTCACATGTTGCCCTGTGGTGGATCCATATACAGACACATATTATGCATCCCATACTACATAATATGCCCCATATACTTCATGTTATGCTATGAGTGTAGTGTTCGTGCTTCAGCCAAGACGTGTTGATGACATATCGGTGTGTGTATGATATGACACTAAACATCTAATACCTACAAGGAAAGGTTGCCCGGCAAATTGTCAAGCAACCTCCCTTTGATACCAACTGTCACAACCCGCATTTTCTCCGAAATTAAGAAGTATCAGAGTATGAGAAAACACGCGTTGTGATACCACGTCGAGCAGGGGATAACTGTCGACGCTTAGGAGAACACCATCTAACTAGGCGATGAAAATTCATAAGTTTAATGATTAGAAAATCAGTTATATTTTAAATGATGTATCCCTCGGCTCAGTGGATCATCTAGTCCACCGTTTAAAAACTATACTTATACACGGCGGAAAAATATTTTATTTATTTTTGACATCCTATGAGAGTTCATAAGTGTCCCCCGAGGTCCACTCATACTATGCAAGACTCTAGATTTATTTTATATTATAAGTGGGAAAATGATCTTTTTACGTTGCTTAGAAAGTAGTGTATGTGTTTCATAAACATGCATATCAGGAGATATACTTATAATAGTATTTTTAGGTTTAAAAGTAACTAGCAACCTAGCGTAAATCTTCCCATGAGCAAGTAGACTATCTCCAGAAAGGTAGCAGTAAAAGAAACATATCTAGTATCACAAGTAATAACCACCAGCGGGCGTCAACAACCTGACACGAATCCACTGACGAGCATGTATGTCTGTAGGAATAACAAAAAACTACCTCACAAAAACAAGGAGGAAGATCCCAGCAACCCAAGGGATCCACAACAATCACCAAGGAAAAACTAGCCGCTCAACCGGCTACTGCTCTAAACCTGAGGCATCCAAAGAAAAAACACCTCAGCAAGTATAACAAGAAATTTTGAATTAGAGCATAATATCAAAATAGAATGAAAGAGAGTAAGTAAACATGACAGTAAAAGCTAGTGCTGTCCAAAGTAAGCCAAAGTACACCAAGCACAAGGAAAATAACAACAGGATCTGCTCAAATCCTGCAGAGGCTACAAGGCAAAAGGGAAGAAACTTGCCAAAATATGTTGCATTCTACTAAGAAGAAACACCTAACAATCCTAATTTGTGAGTTTATGGCAGTAGTAAAAATCCACATGGTTCAGGATTGGAGGCAAATGCGGTCCCCCAAACCACCATCACCAAAACAAAATAAGCTCCAGGGTCGCACAGGGAGAGCACTAGGGACCTACAAACCACCCACACCCAGCCTGTACCTGGGAAAAACAGTGGCGGCCACGGCTCAACACAAAACCCCACCCCTTATAAGAACTAAAAATAAAACCACCCCTACTAGCCATCACCCACGATTCGGCGTTCAGAGAAAAGGAAACAGCCGACAAAATAACCCCAAACCCAGCGGGATTCACTCGGGAAAATAAGGGAAGACAGAGGGAAAATCGTCAAACTCAGCTTACAGGAATCGTCGAGCTCTGTTCGACGATCTTCGCTGAACTCAGAACAAATGAATGTCGTGCTCAGTTCGACGATCTTCGTCGAACTCGGATCACAGGAAAAACACTGATCTTAGTTCGATGATTTTCGTCGAACTCAGGTCATGGGAATGTCGAGCTCAGCTCGACGATCAATGTCGATCTCAAGCAATCGGAGATCGTCGATCCCAGTTCGACGAACACAGTCGAACTCAAATCGATGATTTTCGTCGATCTCAGGCAACAGGAGATCATTGATCTCAGTTCGACGATCTTCGTCGAACTCAGCTCGACGATCCTCGTCGAACTCAGACAACTGGAGATCGTAGATCCCAGTTTGACGAACAACATCGAGCTCAGATCGACGATCTTTGTCGATCACAGGCAACCGAAGATCGTCGATCTCCGTTCGACGATCTTCGTCGAACTCAGATCGACGACCTTCGTCAAACACAGAATCGAAGATCGTCGATACCAGTTCGACGATTGTCATCGAACTCAGATCGACGATCTTCGTCGATCTGGCAGCCAGAGATCGTCGATCTCAGTTCGACGATTTCAGTCAAACTCAGATCGACGATCTTCATCGATCTGGCAGCGTTGAGTGCACTCAACTCTGTCAACACTACCCACAGAACTTCTGCAAACATGAAAATCTAATGCTACCTAACTTACTGGGCAACGACTACCAACATGAGGGTCAATTCCATCACTCATCTTCACTACCCCAGCACCCGAACTGGGCAAACTTAAAAGCAAGGAATGAATAAGAAGAAGACTAAGTACTACCCAATCCGAGATTAATATGTGACAATCTGATAAAAGTCAAGACTACAGCGGCCCGACCAAAAAACCTGGAGTTACAGAACTTGAGAAAGAAAAAAAACGCACAGGAGCATTCATGATTCAAGATCCGATGATTTTGACGGGAAACTAGAGTAAAATAAATGATCTCGGGAACATGTATGATAACAACAACTAAGAACATAGAAAGGGGAAAAGCTTGGCAAGGGTAGGAGAACCACTTGCCTCAAATTCCAGCGAAGCTTGGTCGGCCCCTTCCTCTCACTCGGCACCAGCAGCACAGCACAAGACGAAAACTACGTCGGAGTGTAGGTCCAGGCGAGATCAATCCAAATCCGCCTTTGAAATCGAATGCCGTCCACAAACGATCCCGAAATCGCCGTCCGAAGCCAGCGGGATTGGCGGTTTTCTTTATCTCGAATAGGCGAAGGTTTCTCCCGAAAAGAGACAATGAACAGTCCAAAATTCTAGCCTAAGGCTATTTATAGGCATGTGCTTTTAAGAAATTTAATAATATATTATTAATTACTTACACAAAATATCAAAACGACGCGAAAACCGAACCTTCTCGGATATTGACGAATTTCACACCGTAGCTAAATACCCACGCTACGAACGCAACGGCGAAGTCGAAATCAACTTTCGACGAACAAAACTCGGGTTATCACTACCCGAAGCTAAAACACAAGCATCCCCCGAGAGGCCTCACCGGTCACCAAAACTGACCCGACTTGCTAGGGAATCTTGCCAAAAAGGCTACCAACAACCACACAAGGAACCTAAAGAGCTAAGACCATGTTCTAACAAACGACACATGCCGGAAACGCGTCAACGTAACGCCAAACGAGAATTAAATAATCGCAGAAAAATCGGGGGCGTTATAGTAGTACTTAGCCTGTCGGCTCTGCGCTTCCAGCATTCTGTCCCGTATCGTTCTCACCTGAGCTTCGGTGTCTTCGACAAAATCCGATCCCAACGCCTTTGGATCCTCGTCCTGAATTCATGAAAGCGGAGTCCTACATCTCCTTCCGTACAAGGGTGGAGAGTTGTGTTGAATGTCGACCGAGAGCCCAGATAAGCCTGGACTGATCTTCTCTCCTTGGGCGTACACTATCCATCCTAATTCAACACGATCATCTTGAGCACACCATGATAATGAACAACTACTCACAAAACTTATGAAACACCTACTGGAGTTTTCTTTCGGGTCAGGGTGACCCTAGATATCTCGGCCAGTCTATCGTTGATGTTCCAATTATAATTATGCCCGGAGTGCGGATGAGGAATCGTGTGTATGAAAATCCCTAATTATATCCTCGAACTTCCACTCTAACCGGATAGTGACTGTAATAGTTTCCCAAAAGTTCTTGCACTTGACCTTCATCGGGCGACGGACCTCACCGTGCATCACAAAATCCATGACGCCCTTCTTCACTCCAGGGAGATACACGTTCCGAGATACACCAAACTTCCGATGATTAAATTTCTCGCTTGTACGGGTAGACAACGACTCTCTAAGATCTCCACTTCGCAATCAGATTCTTATCCCTACGAATACACCCGAGTAGCACTGAATACAGTTTACGTCCATTTCACTATATTTACGACGTGAACTTTTCTAGATGAGATCTAAGGGAAACCCAAGTAAGTAACTAATTTGCCCCAAAAACAAAAGACATGCACCCAATAAATAAAAGATAAGCCCCCAATAAACAAAAGATAAGCTTGTGCCTTCCTTGGGCTGAGTATCTTTGATATTACCATGTTATATCCATCCTAGTTGGGTGCACAATCCCTAGGGCGTCAATCTTTGACTTGGGGTTCCAACCTGAATCTGTTAATATACTCCATACTTTAAACCCTCCGAGTCATATTTACGACAACCTTATCCGGATCAAAATGTTCCCAATCCCAACTGGGTCTCTTCCGAATTTGCATTCCTATCTGACCTTCGGTGTTTGTCGTGATGGTGGTCTCCAGGTAATCTTGTTACTGGTATGAGGGTTGAGATTATGTGTCTTCCACCATTCTGCTACTGAATTATTGGTCTCAATTCTCCTTAAAGCAGTCCTTCCGGTTTGAGTAATCCTTGATAGGGACCATAGGGCTACCTGAGTTTATGGCTTAGGTAGCCATTCTCGTATTATACTCCTCCTTTATTCTCTTTAGGTATCTCCTTAGCTTAACCAAGTTCATACCCAAAGTCTATTTCAGACTAGGGCATACTATAAGTTATTGTGGTTAGTCTTGTCTCCTAGTGGGTTGAGTCTAACTCGTTGACTAGAGAATTATAAGATGGGATTTTCGCAGCCGGAGGTGCTCCCTGCTAGGGGAAGGGTTTGCCGCAGGCTACAAAAAAAATTCCAATTGCTAGCTGATGAACAAGTGGAATTAATGAAAAGGTGGACTTTACATGTGATTCCCTTTATGGGCACACCACTGATTCCGCTGCTTAGTTTGTCCCCAAACTAAACTCGCACGGGGGTGACCCAGGGGTTGTGGACTGTTACTTTTCGATCGCGGTTTGCTCTGATACCACTTGTAAGACCCCCCCCCCCCCCCCCCCGCCTTTTTTTGAAACACCGGGGTCTTAGGCCCAGAACCGCCGCTTTACGGTGACACCTTCACGCCGCACTCAGTTTAATGTCTGTCTAGCCCTAGGTGTAGGTCCCACCAAAATGAGTGCCCTGGTCAAACCAGGCACCCAAATTGGTTCAAATAAATTTTACAATAAAATAGTAACCTAGGAATACAAGTTTCATGTTGGTGACTTTTTCAGTTGAGGAGCATGGGTATTTTTAAATTTTAAAACCATTAAATACAAATATGTGTGACATAATTAAGATATCATGAAATATATCATATAGTTTAATATTCAGATGATGCACGAATCTTGGCGCGCGACGGACGGCATCCCGTCATCTTCTTCCTTGAGCCGATGGCCAGGATTCGTTTTTCCTGGGCCGACTTCAAACGCTTGCTGCCGGCCATCCAGCCGCTGCCCCGGCCGGCCACCGCCACCATCACCTCCATTGAGGTGGTGGCTATCGCCAGGCGGCGTCACCGCCGCTGGAGAGCCTTATTCCGGCGATCCCGAGGGTTGTAATTTTTGTGGAAAAACCAGGAATTTTGCTCTTTGGATCGGGCTCAATTGAGCCCGAACCTTGGCCCTAACGATTCCTAAGATCTACCCATGAAAGAAGAAGTAGAGGAGGACCTTGTCGGCGGCCTGAAGTCGCGAAGATCGCTGGGAAGACATTTTTGAAGGCGGCGCCACTCGGTTTATGCAACAATGCAGTAGGGTGGCTCGGTTTCTTCAGGTAAAGCGTGGAAAATCCTCCTCTCGGCCCACTGAAGGTGTTTAAAGACTCAATTGGGGGGGGGGGGGGAGGAGGTGCTGGATTATCAATAGACATTAATAGCCTTGAAAGCCACCTCTCAGCCTTGGTGGTTCAATGCATCTAGCCAGTGGAAGGGCCTGGAAAGTCTCCTGATCTTCTCAGGGCTGATAGGGGAGATGAATCAAGCAAAGAAGGATGACCCTTGGCTTCCCCATGGCATGAATGGCCTTAACTCCATTTTCTCTCTCCTCCATTAAAAGGAATTTGGAGTTTTCTCTCTCCTGCCCCCTCATGGCCTAATTTGTTCATCATTCTTAGCCTATTTGTAGCCCATAAAATCATTAAGATTAGTTAAAATAAGTTAGCCCAAGTGGGGGAAGTGGGCTTGAGCTTGGGTTAGCCTATTTGGCTAAGTTGACTTAACCTTAAGGTGGAGTTGACCTTGGTCAACATGACCATTTGGGTTGACCCCAATGAGTCCCTGGTGTCCCATTGGCCTCCCCTAAGGTCTAAGAAGGCTTGGGTAGGGTTGGTTGAGCACCTTGGTGGTCACTTGACCCTTAGTTAAGGCACTTTGACCTTTTTAGGGCAAGGGTTGACTTTGGTCAACTTAGTCTCTTTGATTGACCCCAAGGGGTCCTTGGTGACCCCATGGCTTCCCCTGAGGTCTAGGAAGGGTTATGTAGGGTTAGCTTGCACTTTGGAGGTCACTTACCCTTAGTAGGGGTAATTTGACCAGATTAGGGGCTTGAGTTGACTTAGGTCAACTTGGCCTCTAGGACTGAACCCAATGTGTCCTTAGTGACCCATTGACCTCACTTTAGGTCTAGGAAGGCATGTGTGGGGTCCACTTGGCTAGGGGAAGATCAATTGACCCTAAGTAGGCTAGTTTGATCCATTTAGGGTTAGGGTTGACTTGGGTCAACTTACTCTCTTTGATTGACCCCAATGAGTCCTTGTGGCTCTAATGGGCCTCCCAAAATGTTTGGGGGTATTGTGGAAGGGTCCTGGGGTCAAGGTGTAGCCCCATGGTCATCCTAAACTATTGTTTAGAACTCTACTATTTATAGACCATAATAATTTCCAACTTCATGCCTAAGCTCACTTGGTCTTCTTGAGCTTCCTAGGGTTTTGTCATGACCTAGTCATGACCAAAAACACTCTTAGGGGTCTAGTTGGAAATGAGATGTTACACTAGGACATGTGCTTTTGGATCTGGAAGCAGGGGATCGATGCTCCAAGTGTTCCTAGGGGCAGAGCTAGTTCAGAAGAAACAGTGAAATTGGTGGATCAGGGTTAAGCCCCGTGGAGGTCCAAAAGTACCATTATTCCACCAGCTCAGTATATGGATGAGAACATGGTGAATTTGTCTCATGTTTCTTCGCACGTCCCTTAGATGAGTGGGTATCATCATGCTTTGAGAACGCAACTAACATTAAGGAGTGAGAAGATGCTATGGATGAGGAGGTGACCACCCTCAGGAAGAACGAGACTTGGGATCTTGTGCCCAAAGTCGATGACATCATTCCTGTGATATGCAAGTGAGTTTATAAGCTCAAGAATAAGGCTGACGACAACATCGAGCGGTACAAGGCTCGCCTTGTAGCTTGAGGGTTCTCTCAATAGTACAGAAAAGATTATGATGAGACGTTCAGTCTTATGGTCAAGATGAATTTGGTGTGGGTGGTGATTGTCTTGGCTGTTTGCCAAGGGTAGAGGATTTGACAACTCGATGTGAAGAACATATTGCTTTATGCCAAGATTGACAAGGACATATTCATGGTGCAATTACTAGGTTATGTATTTAAAGAACATCTAGGACACGTCTGCAAGCTCAAGAAGGCACTCTATGGCTTGAAACAGGCACCTCTGAAGTGGAATGGAAAGATCACATAATACCTCCGGCCAGTTCTGCAGATAATTTACCTCAGAATTGGATTCGAGTTTATTTGTCAAGAAGAAGGGGGAGATTGAAGTCTTGGTGTTGTTGTATGTTGACGACATGATCGTCATGGGGAACTCAGAGGAAGAGGTAGTTAAGCTCAGGGCAGAGCTAGCTATCAGGTTCGAGATGAAGGATTTTGGAGAGCTCTACCATTTTGTTGGTCTCGAGGTAGAGAGTGAGAAGAGTTGTGTGCTCGTTTCCCAGAAGGGCTATGCAGAGAGAATCTTTAAGCGATTTGGCATGCGGGAAGGGAATAGCAGCTCTACTCCTCTGAAGGTTAGTTTCAAGCTTTGGTGTGATGAGGAAAGGGTTCTTTTAGATCCCTTGGTGTTTCGGGCTCTCATTGGGAGTCTCATATATTTGACGATTACAAGACCAGATATTGCTTATGTTTTACGCCGAGTAAGTCGATATATGGTGGAGCCGTGAAAGGCTCATCTGGCGGCGGCTAAGAATATCCTGAAGTACGTGAAGTCAACCTCGGATATGAGTCCCTTTTACGAGAGGGACACATACTTCAATCTACATGGTGACACAGATTCTGATTATAAGGATATTTAGATGATTAGAAGTCAATGTCTGGTTGTGTCTTCATGTATGAATCGACAATTATCTCGTGGTGCAGTAACAAACATGATTCAGTGTTTGTATCCACTACGGAACCAGAATATAAGGCTTTGGACTTGGATGCTCAAGAAGTTATCTGGATTAGGAGGTTAATGGAGGACATCCATGAGCAAGTGCGGGGTCCTACTCTGCTACACAGTAACAATGAGAGTGCCCTCAAACTAGTTAATAATCTAGTTTGTAATGCGTGGATAAATCACATCGAGATCGAGCATCAGCTCGTTCGCGAGAAAGTTCTAGAGGGCTCTCTGATGGTTGAATATGTGAAGATCTAGGACAACATCGCAGATATCTTTACAAAGCCACTATTGAAAGGACCGTTTATACGGTCACAGGGTTTGCTCGTGCTTTACACTTCCCACTTCTAAGGGGAGTGTTGAAATTATTTAAGTAGAAGTGGGCGGTCTGATTTGGGAAGACCGCAGAGTCTGTCGTCGGTTAGGCAGCTAGGTGTGGCGGATAGCCAGGTTCTGACTTTTGTTCTCTATTCTACAGTCTGGTTCAACAAGCACCCTGGGAGGTGACTCGGCGGTTAGCATTGGCTAACCACGACTGTAGCAGTCTGGGTTGAGAGACTGCGGAGTCCGCTTGGAGCTGGCAGGTAATCTGTCTTGCCTAAAGCCAGGCACTATGATCTGCTTGCACTGTTTGAAGCCAGAGTTCGCTGTAGTATGTGGACTTGGTCACAGTGATGTGCCACATCCTTGGTGTTGCCTAGTCGCAAAGATCGTTGGTTGCGCGGTCAGCTTCAGGAGTTCGCGGAGACCACTTATGTGTGTGGTCTGGATGTGGAGTTTGTAGATCGTGTAGCGCGGATATGGCTCAGGTCGTGTGATTATCAGCTTAATTATTTAAGTCCAAGCGGACCCAGGATGTTATTTGTATGGCTATGCGGACTGGTGGATCTTACCGCGTGAGCGAATAGGTGGTTTATCACTTGCGGTCTAACTCTGGTATCCACACTCTTGTGCACATAAGCAGTGCTAGTTGTAGGATGATGAGTGTTTATCCTATCGTTATGGGCAGTGACCACACTCCCCTTGTCGCCTATATATAGTGGTCCCCGACTCGTCATATAAAAAGAGAATAGTGAGAACTCGACCGGCATTGTGAACTTGCAGTTAGATTTTTCTTACCAGACGACTAAGTGAAGTTGACTTGTGCTGTATAGACTGTGCTGCTAACACTGGGCGACTATGCAAATAGTTGGGAAGCTCAGTGTAGAACAGTTCACGGATAACAGTTTGTGGCGTACTGAAGGTCGAGGTTAGTATGGCCAACAGTCTTCTTCCTTGGGGTCGTGGATAGTTCAATAAGCAGTTCTCTCGGTCTCACCGGGTAAATTGTTTCCCAGCTTAGCAATTCTGTTCGCGACAAGCTTCAGCGGTCAGGAGACCTAGCGGTTAGGTGACTAGAAGTAGTGGACAGATCAGGTGTCTTTCAGCATTCAATAATAGGCACTCCGCGCGACTTGAGTTGCGGTTTGGCGACATGGCGGATTCGGCGGACAAGCTTGTCGGTTAGCGGTTTGGGCGGTTACTGATATCAGTCTACCAGTTTTCTTCTTGGTTGTATTTTTGCTTCCATCAAGTGCATTGTGAATCATGTCTCGTAATATATACCTCGCTCTGTAAAGAAGATTCTTAATTCCATAGTGACTCTTGTGCTTCTGTTGTTTCATGTTGTTACTTGGCTTTGATTTGATTTAGTGTTCCTGCAACTTTACTCAGCTTGCGAAAAATTTGCACAGATATTTCAAGTAGAATCAGAAATGACAGTGAGATTATCACCTTCCTCCTATGTCTTCTTTGTCTTCCAGTAGGATTTAATCTCTTTTTTGATCAGTGATTTGTTTCTCTGAAGTTTTTCTACATGAAATTAACAGCTGGCCGGAAGATGTAATTTTAATCACATGGAGCGAGTGAAGATTTTCATAATAAATGAAATCAATCAAT
This sequence comes from Platanthera guangdongensis, assembly GCA_039583875.1. Taxonomy (NCBI): domain Eukaryota; kingdom Viridiplantae; phylum Streptophyta; class Magnoliopsida; order Asparagales; family Orchidaceae; genus Platanthera; species Platanthera guangdongensis. Next base: position 16,523,683 of record CM077156.1, read on the forward strand.
AGCTTGTGGATAGCCAAAACTGCTATGTGATTATGTAACTTTGGGGAGGAAAAAACACCTAAAATAGAGTGCGGATAGCCAAAACTACTTTGACCAAGTACAAAAATTTAGGTGGAGGGTTCATAAGATAATATTTGAGGCATACACTTGCCAGGTCTGCTCTAGTTCCCTATGCTTTAGAACTATCGAGAGCAAAAGTTTTCCAAAAATATTGACTAGAATTCTTAATATATCATCATCCAAGTGGTGATAAGGCAGCCCTCAATTGTTTATTCATGCGGGAATAGTCGTGTACAAAAAATCCGGGCCCGAAGAGCACGTTCGGGCCCGGCCTGAAAAAAGTCCGGCTAGGCCCGCCGCGGGCCAATGCCAGGCTTGGGGGCCATACCGGGCCCCCATATTAGCTGGTTGCCTATTATGAGGGATTAAAATCCCGCCTAATAGGAGGGATTTCCTTTAATCCCGCCTAATATGTAGGATTAATTAAAGGAAGTCCCGCCTATTAGGCGAGATTTTCTTTAATCCTGCCTAATAGGCGAGATTAATTAAAGGAAATCTGATATCCTTTAATCCCTCATAATAGGCGGGATTAATTAAAGGAAATCTCGCATATCAGGCGGGATTTTAATCCCGCCCCGCCTAATCCAGGCGGGATTAAATTCCCGCCCCGCCTAATCCTGTTTGGCAATTAGGCCGGCCCGGGCCCAGCCCGGCCTGAAGGGCCTTATCTTGCGCCTCTTTGAGAGAGAGCCTGGGCCCGACCTTGTCCGACTAAAGTAGTGCACGGGCCGAGCCCGGTTGGCATAAAGCCCGGTCCCGACCGGCCCGGTACAAGTCAGGCTTTTAGGACACGACTATGCGCGAATAATATCAGGTTTACAAAATGAATAGTATTCAGGAGTCCATAGCAGAAATCTAAAAAAGTAATTTTTGTAAACCACACACTCTTTAAACCCTCAAATTTTATATACGCTGAGCGTATACGAAGGATCGTGCAGTAAATCCAAATATATGTTACATTTTTTTTTCATAAAATAAGCCACCGAATATTGTTTCATATATTTTTACGTTCATTTTATGTAGTCATATGTAAATATTTTGGGTTGAAAAGACATTTGTAAAAAAGCGTTTTTTAAAGTATTTTGTAACTGTAATTTATAACTGAAAATACAGTTCATTTACAACTATAAATGAAGTTAGAGTTATAATTTTGCAACAAAAAAAAGATCACGTAGGATCCTTTATATGCGCTAAGCATACATAAATATCTTTCCTTTAAATCATACCTTTTAAAACCCATCTTCTAGATCAAATGCATGTTATCTATAAGAGCCATGCACCCTACGTTCCTAAGCCAATTTAGGTTGGTAGTTAGGAAGGATTTGAATGCAAGAATGGAGGGACACCCATAGGCACATTTCGCAACAAGGCAAAATTTAAAAGGAGCTATGGCCACAACCATCTCAGACTCAATGAAAATGTAAGCAAAAAAATTGCCATTAGCAGCTAGGGTAAAAGGTCTATCAATGATCCCCGAACGTTTACGAGGATTAAAATTAAATCAGGAGAAGAAGAAACAATATTTGCGTAAAAATAGGGCGGGAGGAGGGGCCTGTGCCGATTGCAGATTCACTGGGGATCACACCAATAGAAAAAGGAGGAAAAGATTTGTGTAAAATCACCGGAAGCCGTCGACAGATGGGAGGTCAATGTGCATGCATAAAATGATCGTCACTCGATCTACCTACGACATTTTGGTTGAATGAAACTCTTCAATTCTAACCTAGAAATCAAGTACCTACCTATTTTGAGCTCTTATTAGGTAACTTTTACATATAATATGTAACTAATTAAATAGAAATATGTCCCGCATTGCACAATATTTTATTTGTATCGCTCGTACTTTAGTCTCCTCGAGCATTTCTCGTGCACAATGTCTACAACAACAACACGTTCAATTGTAACATAACTTTCCATATAGTATACTTTGTTTTTTTAAATATTTTTATTTGACAATGTGTTTTTAAATTTCATTTTATTTTAACTTAATATATTCTATTCTATTTTATATTTTAAATATACAGTTTAATTAAAAAAATTAAAATTTACCCTTTATAATAACTATACATTGAAAAAACGGCGTTACATTATTTATCTTTTTTAATGAATTTGAGTCATTGTAAAAGTATAAAATTGAAAAATCATAAAATAATTTAACCAATTTTTACATTTTTCATCTATATTTCAAATAGAATGCAACCTTAATTAAAAACGGCTCCGTTTGGGGAACTTATTTTCATCGGTCAAGCGGCTACGATCACGTGAACCAGACCTTAATTAAGGTCTAATTTATGCGCTCGTAGCCGCTTGACCGTGTGAAAATAAGTCCCCCACCCCCCTCCCCCACCCCAACAGAGCTTTAGAGGAAAATGTAATTTTGAAAGATATGGAGGTGCAACCTGTAATTATGCATACTCCATGAGTGGCCCCACTAATTAACCCTTATCATTCACATGAACTTATAACTTGGAAGTTCCCATGCATGGATTTCATTTATATCATACTATTCTTTGTTACACAATGTGTACAACAAAAATATATTCAATTTTACCTTAATTTAAATATTTTTTTATATGACATTGTGTTTTTTTTAAATTTTACCTTAATTTAACTTAATAATAATATATTCAATTCGTTTTTATATTTTAAAAATACAGTTTAACTTTTTAAAAAATAAAATTTATTTTATTAAATCTGACGTAAGCATGAGATCATCCGACCGAAATCCACATGCCGGGAATTAAAACTCTAATAAATAATTCCAAAACCAGCACTGATTCAACAACAAAACATCATGCAAGTACTCATTTCATAACAAACCGCTACAGCTCGAACATAACTACTACAAACAGTTGTAAGAGAAGCTTCTGCAGTTAGAAAAGCGGGGCATAATCATAATCAAACGCAATCTCCGTCGAGCACGGCGTCCAGTTCTCCGCCAGCACCGGCTCCGGCGCCGCCGCCCTTTTCATCCACCAACCCATCTCATCCATCACATCTCCATAGCTCGGGCTGAGCTCCCACAACGGCTCCTCCATCAAAAACCCCACGTGTTCATCACCGGAAGATCGGCAGCGGCCCTCGAAGCCGCGCTTCTGATACAGCTCTCCTTCACTATGCTGCCGAGATCGCCGGAGACAGTATCGGCGAAGAATCAAACTCCGCCTGCGGAGGCGGCGGGGGTGATGAGGAGCTAAGGTTTCGGGTTTCGGTGTTTAGGGTGGCGGGCTGCACGAAGTTGTTCTCGCTTGGGTGCCTTGAGGGCGAGCGCAGTCTGTCGTAGGCTAGAGCGGCTTCGTGAGCGGTGTCGAACGTGCCGAGCCAGTGTCGTTCTTTTGTTGCGGGGTCTCGGATTTCGGCGGCGTAACGCCCCCACGGACGCCGTCGTACGCCGAGGAATCTTCCGGGCTCGGACGACGGTCTCCTTCTTCCTCTTCTCTCGGATTGGGTGATGAAGAACATGGTGTGTGGTGGGGGTAGTGTTTGGAGAGGAGTGGGGGGTTTAAAAAGGGATTGAGGAGGCTGTGTGGAGTTTGAACTAAAAATGGATGGGACGTTAGTTGATGGGGGTGATGATGAGATGACAAGCCTATTCATACAGTGTTTTTTGATCTTCTTCTGTTTCTTGGTTGGTTGATAATGGGGGTGTGGTGAGGAAGTGGACATTGCATGGAGGAGCACGCCTAGGTTAGTTTTCGGGTTTAATGCATAATTAAGGTGATGCGGGGATAATGTGTATGATTCTTGAGAATATAAATAAATAAATAATTGGATGCATGTATATATTGATGAAGGAGGGGGTAAAGGTAGGAGGATGGAACATGAATTAGCTTATAAGTGAGTTAGGTTAAATATTAGTGTATTGTTTTGATTGTGTGTTGTGTGTGTGTGAGAGAGAGAGAGAGGGAGAGAGAGAGAGAGAGAGAGAGAGAGAGAGAGATAGAGAGAGAGAGAGAGAGAGAGAGAGAGAGAGAGAGAGAGAGAGAGAGGAGAGAGAGAGAGTAGAGAGATATTTAATATTTCTTCTCATCCAAGTTTATCATAAATAGCGTAGTCGTTTTTCATTGTCTTTTTGAATTGGTTGATCATAGTAATTGAAATTCCCGTGATTAGCATATAATCTACGTATAAACAAAAAAAATTGGTGATTGATAACAACCCACTTTAAGTTTAGTAAAAGTTCATTAGTAAATCAGAGAAAATCGTGTTGAAGGAAGTGTTGATCATTATTGGCATTCCAAGCTCTTGGGATCGGGCTTGTCTCAAACTATAGAGAGCTTTATGTAACTTATATTCAACTAACATACACATACACACACATGCCACCACTAAACACAAGCATACACAAATAAATTCATATGCTCATTCACATCCATATAAACACAAATACACTAACAACAATACACACATCCGCATAAACACACCAACAAATTTAACATGCATACACACTTACAACTATAAACATACACACAAATAAATTCATATACACATACACATCCACTCAAGCCCAAATACACAAACAAAACCACATAAACACACACTAACAATAATACACACATACACACTCCTTCACAAACACACCAACAAACCAACAAATTCAACACACATACACACGTATAACTATACACAAACACAAAAAAAACTCATACATACACTCTCACAAGCCCACACAAACACACTCAAACAATCATACACACCACCACCACATAAACACAAGCATACACAAATAAATATTACACAAACCACACAAGTTCACACACACACAACACAACACAAATACAACACCACCAAGACCACACAAAAGCCTCACTTGCAAATAAAAAATACAGTTTAAGGTGACCTTACCAAAATACGTTGAAATATCAATTTTAGAAGCTTGGATGGAATAAGAACACCGGATTAACTCTTCGAAGAGCTCTCGAAGTTCATTGTTGCTCTGGAGAAGGAAGGGAGGGAATGGCGAGTGATGGCAAGCATGAGTCAAAGAGGTCTTGCGGGAATGGCGAGGAATAATGGAAGAGGTCCTACGTGTTTAAATTTGTGAAGTGGAAGTGGGTGATGGGCAGGCCGGGCAGACTGCACGGCCTTAGCGGTCTGAGTCCGCGGCCTGGGCGGGCTGCTGGTTACGGCCTGGGTGACCATGACTGTCTTGGTGGCATGGTTGTTCTTGAGGAGCGGCCTGTGAGGCCTGGTTGGTCTTTGGCCAAGGATGTAGGGCTTCTAGCGTAGCGGCCTGAGCAGACTGCGGTTCGCGGGCTATTGACGGTGCTCAGCTTGATCTGCGGCCTTGCAGATTAGCAAGCTCTTGTGTAACCATACGGATTGGAGTTTGAGTCTGCGGTGTCCGTTGTTGCGGACTGGACTTGGAGATAGGCTGTGGATCTTGCCGAGCTCTCTGGTGTTGCAGTGGGCGTTAGCCGCATTCTTATGGCGGACTGCGCGGACTGGTGTCAAGTCCGGCAGTTGGCTGTTTTGGCAGCTGTGCGAGTAGGGGCTTGCCGGCTCTGCCTTATTCTGGTGGATTGTTGGCGATCTGCTTTGGGGGCAGGTGGACTGGGCCTTGTCCTCCAAGCTCGCGCCAGGCCCTTGGTGGTTCTAGACTTGGTCACATTCTGTGACAAGTACAATGTGTCCGCGGTATCCACAGAGTCCGCTGTTGACCGGGTGGACTGCCTATTGGTCATGGACTTGTGGCGGATTGCGGCTATGTTCTCGAGCTGTGCGGATTGCCTCTGTGATTGCGTATAGTGTGTGGACTGTCGTAGTAAAGTTTGTGGCTGCCCATGCACAGTGATGTTTGTGGGCTATGCGGGCTGATGCTTTGTCTGCATAGTGTGGGCGGACTGGTGCGAGTCGGCCTGGCGGTGAACATCCTTGTCTTCCTCCTGGCGGTTTTGTTGGAATCCGGCTAAGTCCTTACGGACTCAGCGGACGAGGTTTTGCTACTTCGTGGGCTAGGGCGGTGACTCTATTCACTAGGGTGGTGACCACACTCCTCACCTCGCCTATAAATACACCCCCCCCCCCCCCCCCCCCGCACATCTACAGTACCTGAGTGAACAGTAAGTGGGGCTTGGTCAATTGCTGCGGTATGGTTTTTGCTATCCGCGCGGGTTGAGTAGAGTTAACTGTGTGATGTGTGCAGGTCGCGCAACTAGCTTCAAGGATTCAGGAGTTTGGCTTTGACTTTGGTCAAGTTCTATGATGGGCGCGATCATTGCGATCTCAGCAGGTCGCTTCTGCAGCTTGTCAGTTCTCTGCTTCAACGTTTCCAAGTTCCAATAACCTGTTCGCTGGTGTCAGACGGGTAGGCGGTCTGTTCTTCAGTTCATCAGCAGTCAGCGAATAACGGTGTGTCCGCGCGACCTCGCTGTCTCGGCGGACTCCGTGTTCTTTTCAACTTGTAGCAACAATAGCTCGGGCGGCTTCGGCGACCTTGGCAGACTCGGCAATCTCGGCGGTCTCCTGCTCTGTCCACCCGGCTTGTTTTGAGCTTTCTGTTTTAGCTTGTGTACTGGAGAATCATGTCTCGCTATGTATACCTCGCCCTATAAAGAAGCGTTAATAAAAATAATATTTGTTTGTTCTTCCATTTGCATTTGGTGTTGAGCTTGCTCCTTGGTTTTTTGTATGATCAAAGTGTGAACTGGATAGTTCTGAGAATATTAATTTGGCTTTAGGCTATCTTGCTGGCCGCTTTGAGAAAATTCAACATGGTATCAAAGCCAGGTTCAGTTGCTTGAGCAGTGATTAACTGGTGGTATTGCTCTATGCTTCTGATAAGCTTAACCAAAGGTTGTCGCAATGGAAGTAAGCTATGCAAGAGGTCTGGGTATTGAACTCTTAACGCCGACTAACTTTAAGAAGTGGAAGTCGTGCATGAAGAGTTACCTTCTAGAAGAGGAGCTATGAGAGGTCGTCGGTAGTGACAACAGATAGGAAGTTACTGCTGCTTTTGGTACTGCTAAGCAGGTGACGCTTTGGAGAAAAACAAATGCAAAGGCGGAGTTTGTTCTGAAGAGAGCTATCTCACTAGAACTGTTTGATCACATCATTGGATGTGAGTTTGCTGCTGATATTTGGACAACTATTGATGAGTTGTTCAATGAGAAGAATGTAGCTAGACTTCAGTTTCTAGAGAATGAGTTGGCTAGGACAACTCAAGGAGAACTGACCATCTCAAAATTCTTTCTGAAGATGAAGAGCTTGTGTGCTGAGCTATCAGCACTTGATCCTGATGAGCCTATCTCTGAGGCTAAGATGAAAACACACATAATTTGCGGCTTGCGGAAGGAGTATGTTGCCTTTGTGACTCTGTTCAAGACTGGGCTACTCAGCCATCTCTGCTGGAGCTTGAGAAACTGCTTGCTTTGCAGGAAAGTGTGGCAAGGCAGATAGCTGGAGTTACTGTCACTAAGCAAGGTAGTGAAGCTCTCTTCTCAGGCAAGAAAAAGACGGTATGGGAAGGGAAGGGAAGAAGAAGAAGACTACTGCTGAAAATGAGCCTTAAACTTCTTATCAATAAGAGAGGAGCGCTGCTCCTAAGAAGGATTGGAAGAAGCACTTGAAGTGCTACAGGTATCATCAGCGGGGACACTTCAAGCGTGACTGCAAGGTCAAACTGCAGCCTGAGCATGCTGCAGGCAAGGAGGAAGCTTGCTCAAAGTCTGAGGAAGCTGGATGGGGCGGAGCTTTCATGACGGGCACTTGTGTTCTTGACTTGTCTGCTGTCGACTTCAATGACAAGTGGATCGTGGACTCCGGGTGTGGTCATCACCTCACCGGAGATAAGTCGAATTGAAGTTGTCTTCCTTGCAAGCTTACTCAGGTAACAAAGCTATCATTACTACTGATAATACTGTTTATGCAGTGGAGAAGGAGGGGGTTGTGTCCTTGGGTAGTGATAAGGGGTCACTCACGTTAAGGAGTGTGTATCACGTATCGGGCATGAAGAAGAACCTCTTCTCTGCGACCAATGTGGTAGACACTGGTTATCACATTTTGTATGGGCCAACAACAGTGAGGTTCTTTCGCAACGTATCAGCGGTTAAGGCTGATGTTGCTCATGTTGGGAGGAGATTTAAGAACCTATTTGTTCTTGCAACAAACTCTTATGTTGATCGGATGAGAGCAAATGATAGCGCTGCTATATGACATGAAAGTCTGGGGCATGTAGGAATAGATAAGTTAAAAGCTATGGCAAACAGGAGACTTGTAAGAGGCTTGCCTAAGCTAACTTCCTTTGGTGACGGTCACGTTTTCGCGGGGTGTCAGTACGGCAAGGCTCATCGCCTTCTGTTTCATAAGTCACAAACGATAAGCAAGAGACCATTGGAGTGTATCCATGGAGACTTGATGGGACCAATCGTCACTGCTAGCCTTGGTGGGAGCAGATACATGCTTGTGTTGATTGATGACTACTCAAGATACACTTGAGTTTATTTCTTGAAGGAGAAGTCAGAAGCTTTCCAGGTGTTTGTGGAGTTCAAGGAGCTAGTAGAGGGCCGACCTAGCTTACGGATCATGAAGTTTAGAACATACAACGGTGGTGAGTTTGTCTCCTCCGAGTTTTCTAACTTCTGCAGGAAGCACGAGATCCAAAGAGAGCTCACTTGTGCTCATACTCCATAACAAAATGGAGTAGCGGAGCAAAAGATCCGTCATCTGACAGAAACCTGTAAGTATTGGCTTCATGCGAAAGACATTCCTAGGTCCTTTTGGGCAGATGGGATGTCTTGTGCTTCTTTTGTCATCAATTGAATACTGCTCAGCTCAATCAACATGAAAACTCCTTTTGAGATGTTGCTGAAGGAGAAGCCCAGTATGGAACACCTTCGAGTGTTTGGTTCAACTTGCTATGTGCATGTCCCGGATGCTTCAAGGACAAAACTTGATGCAAAGGAAAGGAAACTCGTCTTTGTTGGGTACATTGGTTTAAATGTACCTGATTTGAAAAAGCCTCACCCTACTCAATGATATACATCAAAATGTATTTGATGTATTTTTGAGTTACCTTGTGCAGGTTAAGTATTTGCAGGAAAGATGAAAAAGTTTCTAAGTCCATGTGTCGACACCCAGGAGGAAAGTGTCGACACTTAAGAAGACTTGTGTCGACACCCAGACAAGCAGTGTCGACACTTGGAGTGATTGTGTCGACACCAGGGATGCTGAGTCGACACCAGGCAGAAAGTGTCGACACAAGGAGCTGTGTCGACACTCAATGAAGAAAGTGCTGTGAAGCAGTGTCCACACATAGCAGTTGTGTCGACACCCAGTGAAACTGTGTCTACATCAGAAAGTGTCGACACTTGGAGATGTGTCGACACTCAGCAAAAGTCAGCAGAATCTAAGTATAAGTGTCGACACCCAGAGCAATGTATCGACACTCAGCAGAAGTGTCAACACTTGAAGAAAGTGTCGACACAAGAAAGAATGTGTCGACACTCAGCTGAAGACTCAACACTTGAAGAAAGTGTCGACATAAGGAGCTGTGTCGACACTCAGCAAAGTTCAACAAAATATTCTAAGTACAAGTGTCGACACTAAGGGGATGTGTCGACACTCAGCTGAAGTCTCAACAGAAGAAGAATATGTCGACACAAGGAGCTATGTCGACACACAACAAGTATCAACACTGAAGGCAAGTGTCGACACCAAGAAGATGTGTCGACACTTAACAAGTTCAACACATGAATGTTGATGCGCGGAAACGTCACGGGGCACCAGCCAGCTAACACGGAGGGGGTGTTCGGTCTCACAAGCTAGGAGAGGAGGAGAGGAGGGAAGGAAGGAAGCCTCTGAGTGCTCGAGAGTGGAGCAAACGGCTTGTCAAAGAGGGTTGCGGGGATAGAGGAGAGAAGCTTGACCAACAGAGCGGGTTGATCAAGAGAGGAGAAGGAGGTTGACCAGGAGCTGTCGAGCAGACGACTAATGTGACGGTTGTGCTTGTAGGTTGGAAGCCGAGGAGAGCTGAGCTGAGCAGAGAGAAGAAGAAGGGGGGGGGGGCCGCTAGCAGCGGCAACAACACACTTCGCCCGCCGCGGCTTAAATGCCACTCCTGCGACGAGCTTTCCTTTTATTAATAGCTAGAGATTACAAGCTTACAAGTACACCTTTACAACAAAATCACTTAAAGGGTACAAGGAGAAGCTGGCGGCTAAGAGAGAAGAAAGTGCCAGAAAGCAGAGAAGAAGCTGCCAGAGACTAAGTAAAAGAGTCTGCTGGCAAGCTGGAGGACTGGGAAACTGAGTCTGCAGAGTCTGCTGGCAAGCTGCTGAAGAGCTGTGCGGACAGGAAACTGAGTCCGCTGAGCTTGCTGGAGAGATGATGACGGACTGGAAAACGGAGTCCGCAGGGTTTGCTGGCAGGACTTGCAGGATCCTCCCACCGTCTGGCGTGATGCAGAATGAGAGGCACCATGGGCTATTTATAGGCCCAGGGGAGTTCTTCTAGAAGCGGGGCCCAGTGACATCAGCATGACGACCTGCGCGGACTCCGCGGACAGAGATTTTGCGTCCGCCACTGTCGAGCGATGAAGCAATCAGAAGGACCCACATGCAGAGAACTGGAGGGCGCCCCCTAGCGGGCGACCTGGGCGGACTCCGGGAGGAGTCCGCCCGGCAGGCCGGAGGCCGCCCCCTAGCGGGCGGCCTGGGCGGACTCCAGGGGGAGTCCGCCCGGCAGGAGCCGGGGCCGCCCCCTAGCGGGCGGCCTGGGCGGACTCCGGGAGGAGTCCGCCCGGCAGGAGCGGGGCCGCCCCCTAGCGGGCGGCCTGGGCGGACTCCGGGAGGAGTCCGCCCGGCAGGAGCCGGGGCCGCCCCCTAGCGGGCGCCTGGGCGGACTCCGGAGGAGTCCGCCCGGCAGGAGCCGGGGCCGCCCCCTAGCGGGCGGCCTGGGCGGACTCCGGGAGGAGTCCGCCCGGCAGGAGCCGGGGCCGCCCCCTAGCGGGCGGCCTGGGCGGACTCCGGGAGGAGTCCGCCCGGCAGGAGCCGGGGCCGCCCCCTAGCGGGCGGCCTGGGCGGACTCCGGGAGGAGTCCGCCCGGCAGGAGCCGGGGCCGCCCCCTAGCGGGCGGCCTGGGCGGACTACAGGGGGAGTCCGCCCGGCGGGGCCTGGCCGCCCCCTTGCGGGCGGCCTGGGCGGACTCCGGGTGGTGTCCGCCCGGCTGGCTGCCGGGGCCCCCCCTAGCGGGCGGCCTGGGCGGACTCCAGGAGGAGTCCGCCCGGCAGGAGCCGGGGCCGCCCCCTAGCGGGCGGCCTGGGCGGACTCCAGGGGGAGTCCGCCCGGCGGGGCCTGGCCGCCCCCTTGCGGGCGGCCTGGGCGGACTCCGGGTGGAGTCCGCCCGGCTGGCTGCCGGGGCCGCCCCCTAGCGGGCGGCCTGGGCGGACTCCAGGGGGAGTCCGCCCGGCGGGGCCTGGCCGCCCCCTTGCGGGCGGCCTGGGCGGACTCCGGGTGGAGTCCGCCCGGCTGGCTGCCGGGGCCGCCCCCTAGCGGGCGGCCTGGGCGGGACTCCAGGGGGAGTCCGCCCGGCGGGGCCTGGCCGCCCCCTTGCGGGCGGCCTGGGCGGACTCCGGGTGGAGTCCGCCCGGCTGGCTGCCGGGGCCGCCCCCTAGCGGGCGGCCTGGGCAGACTCCAGGGGGAGTCCGCCCGGCGGGGCCTGGCCGCCCCCTTGCGGGCGGCCTGGGCGGACTCCGGGTGGAGTCCGTCCGGCTGGCTGCCGGGGCCGCCCCCTAGCGGGCGGCCTGGGCGGACTCCAGGGGGAGTCCGCCCGGCGGGGCCTGGCCGCCCCTTGCGGGCGGCCTGGGCGGACTCCGGGTGGAGTCCGCCCGGCTGGCTGCCGGGGCCGCCCCCTAGCGGGCGGCCTGGGCGGACTCCAGGGGGAGTCCGCCCGGCGGGGCCTGGCCGCCCCCTTGCGGGCGGCCTGGGCGGACTCCGGGTGGAGTCCGCCCGGCTGACGGGCAGAGGCCGCCCGGGGTGGGCGGCCTCGGCGGACGGCGGCAGGAGGCCGCCGCCCCTCGGCAGCAGGGAGGTCGCCCCTGGCGGGCGTCCTCGGCGGACGGCAGTAGGAGACCACCGCCCTTGAGAGAAATAGGAGGCCGCTACTGGTACTGCTGTTGGCGGACTCCTGCAAGGAAAAGACTGTATGATTAGCGGACCTAACCGCATGTCCCGCGAGGGTGAGCCATGGGAACAGCTCGTCGTCCCGCAGGGCATGCGGTTGCTAGGAGACCTAGGCGGATAGGGAAGACTGTCCGCCTATGCTGGGACCCATCGCGATCAAAAGGGAGAAACTAAGGGTCACGATGAGCCAGCTGGCCACCTTGGGAAGGATCGCCGATTTCTGGGTTAACAATGAAGATGTGTCGACACAAGGAGATGTGTCGACACTTACAAGAATTCAGCAAAATACTGAAGTACAAGGACTTGTGTCGACACACATTATCGGTGTCGACACATAAAGAAGAAGCAATGTCGAGATATAAAGTCTACAACACAAGGAGTTGTGTCGACACCTTGTAGGCTAGTGTCGACACTTAGTCAACTTGTGTCGACACTTGGTCTATAAGTGTCGACACTTAAATACAGACAGTCTCGACACTTTCAGACAGTTACAGAATTTCCAAGAACTGACTGTATGACTTGACAGCTGCCATTCCAGCCGGTCTACTGTACCTGTCAGAGTTGTCAGAAATCAGTTATGAACCGGACCAGCCGGTTACCATGAAGATGGCCTATAAATAGGCTTATACTGTCTACAGAAGCAGATTGATTAACGGTTCAAGTGATCAATATACAAAGAAGATCTAGCTATTCATTGAAGAATCTAGTGAAGATCTAAGAAGTTGGAGAGAGAGAGCTCCATCCAAGAAGTCAGCCGTTGGAACGAGGCTGAGAAGAAGGGTTCAGATTTGGTCTGAATCATAAGTAGCAGAGATCAAGGATCAACTGCAGAGGGGAATCAATCTTATTGTGTTCTACATTCAAGAGGCTTTGAAGAAAGCCAAGTCAGATTGATTTCAGCTGAGTTCTTCCAAGAACTCATCAAAAAACTCACAACTCATCTCTCTTTTCTCTGAGTTGTTGAGTATACATTTTTGTATTTATATTTTCTTGTAAGATCATTAGGGATCTGAGTTTGTAAGCCTGTAATTATAAAGGCTGAGTGTAGGGCTTGAGTGCCTGAGTGTAGGAGATTTGTATCTCTGAGTGTAGGCCTGTTGTGGCTGAGTGTAGGCCTTGGTGGCTGAGTGTAAGCCTTGGTGGCTGAGTGTAGGCTTTGAGAAGAAGCTGAGTTGTAGGGCCTTGGGCTTGAGTTGTAGGAACCTGTTTTGGGGTTCTGAGTGTAAGATATGAGGATCTGAGATAGTGGAGGAGTTTGGCCGAATCTAGTACACTGCTAGATAGGCGTAGGGGGAAAGTGGATGTACCCAAAGCTTGGGGAACCACTATAAATCTGTGTGTCTACTGTGTGCTTGTGATATTTTGTGATTGTTGTTTGATTGCTTGTGTACAAGTAGATATAACTCTGAGATAAATTCTGTATTCTGCCTTAAAAGTTAAAAAGATTTAAGTCACCTATTCACCCCCCCCCCCTCTAGGTGATTAGGTATAATATCTTTCAAGTGGTATCAGAGGGAGGTTACTCAAAAAGGGACTTAACAGTCTGAGTAGATTCTGTTGGCAGATTCAGTGTAAGTAAAATTACAGAATCAAGAAAATCAAGAACCATGGGTTCCACTGAGAATCATAAGGAATTGGGATCCATGAAGCTACCTATTTGCAGAAAAGAGATATTTGGTATCTGGAAGGAAAAGGGTGAGACTTTTTATGAAAGCCTCAGACCCTAGGATTTATATCACAGTGAAAGAAGGGTCATATGTGCCCATGAAGGTTTCAGTCTTAGATGCCAATCAGAGAACACCTAAGGATTTCTCTGAAATGACAAAGGATGAAATAGTTCTAGCCACAATGGACAAGAGGGCTCAAAATATCATAGTGAGTGCTATAGATGATGCTACCTTTCAGAATTTGATACACTGCAATACATCCAAGGAGATGTGGGATACCTTGATAGTGTATATGGAGGGTTCTGAAGAAGTGAGGCAAGACAGAAAATCTTTGCTCAACCAAGAATATGAAAGTTTTAGAAAAGGTAGATTTGATAGCATAACTGAATGCTATAAGAAGTTCTATAGAATTGTGAATGAGCTTATGTCATATGACAGAGAGTTTAGTAATTATGAGCTTAATGATAAGTTCTTAAGGTCCCTTACAAAAGATTGGGACACCAAGATCTGTGTCATTAGGGAAATGGCAAAGTTAGTAGAAATTCCTCCACCAACACTGTTTGGCAAACTGTTGTCCTATGAAATGCAGTTGACAGTGAGGAAAGAAGAGGAGAAATCTACAAGAAGTGAACATAAAGAAAGGACAGTGACATTTAAAACAGAAGCCCCCAGAAAGTACAGAAGTAAGTCACCATCTCCATCACCAAAAGTAGCTGAAACTGAGTCAGATGAGTCAGTAAGCAGAAAGTCTGAAAGCAGTGAAAGTGATGTGGACTTTGCTGCCTTCACAAGACATTTTCAGAAGTTCTAAAAGAAGAAACAGTGGAGGACAAAGCCATCTACTTCTCAGGGTAAAGAAGACTATTATCAGAATAAAAAGTCTTCAAAGAAAGACAGGAGAAAGACTAAGTCTAGCAAAGCAACTCTTTCAAAAATAGTATGTTATTGCTGTAATAGACAAGGACATGTGATTGCAGATTGTCCTGAGAAAAGGAAGGAGTCTAATGATAAGAAAAAGACTCATTTCAAAGGCAAGAAGGAAAAGTCTTTTGTTGCCAAAAAGGATAAGAGCCTGTCAGATATCTCTTCATCAGAAACTGAGTCAGATGCTGAGGCATATATAAGACTTGTTTGCTGAGGAAGAAGAAGAAGAGTTCATCCAGATCATGAACTCCATATATGATCAAGAAGACAGTCAGTGCCAAGGACTGATGGCATTGACATAAAGTGACAAAATCCTGGAGCAGCCAGGACCTAGTAATGTACAAAGTTGTTCTTTCAGTTCAATTTCTTGTGCTAGTTCAGAATCAGATTCATCATCATCAAGTGATGAGAGTGCATCTGAGTCTGAAGAGGATATTCATCAATTGATAGATGAATATAAAGTTCTGTTGCAAGCATTTAAGAAATGCAAATCCTTGGCAAAGAGTCAAGCTAAGGAGATTGCAAGTCTCAAAATGGCTGCAACTGATTATGAGAAGTTGTTTGATCAAAAACTTAATGAGATAGCCACACTGAAGCACATAACTGTGATTCAGATAGGGACTATATCATTTAAGAATGATCAAATCAAGAGTCTGGAGATTAGTCTTCAGAAGGAGAGAGATTTGGTTGCTAGGTTTTTAAAACCAAAGTCTATTCTACCCTTAATTGATGAATTTGTTCATCAAAAAGGTAAAGCTGGACTGGGGTTTTCTTAACCAGCTAGGACTGTCAAGTCCAAGGGCAAAGCCCCAACTCTCAACAAGCCAGCTGTAGATAAAACAACTAAGACTGTACCTAAGCAAATGTACAATAGGTTTGAGTGTTGGTGCTGTGGCAAGGTAGGCCACTTTGCCATGGACTGTTGGCACAATGCTAGTGCCAAAGTGAGTAGCAAACTGCTTGTTGGAAAACCTTCAGGTAGCTTTGTTAGGAAGCAAACTAACCAGTACCAAGAACCCAAGAATTCTTTGTGTTCTAAGGTTCACTAATCTGTTTTGCAGGTGAGTCCAAGTGGTCATGCCCCAATATGGTACTTGGACAGTGGATGTTCCAGACATATGACTGGAACTAGAGGATTACTAAGGGACTACACACCTATCAAGGATGGTCCAAAAGTCACCTTTGGCGGTTCTGAAAAAGGAATCATCAAAGGGTTTGGTAACATTTCTAGTAACTTAGTTACCATTACTCAAGTGTCTTATGTTAAAGGTTTGAAACACAACCTAATTAGTATAAGTCAATTAAGTGATGTAGGATATGACATCTCATTTGTTAAGGATGGTTGTCATATCAAGAGGTCAAATGATCAAGAGATCATTTTGACAGGTTATAGAAAGAGGAATGTCTATTGCCTAGACATTATGGTTGAGAACAATGGTTCTCTAGTGTGTCTTGTAGCTGATGAGAAAGTCTCTCATTGTGTCAAATGGCACAAGAGACTAACCCATCTCAACTACAAGACAATTGGCAAACTCTTTAGCAAAGAGTTAGTGAGGAATGGTCCTCAAGTTAAGTGTATTAAAGATGGAATATGCTCAGCTTGTCAAAAGGGCAAGCAGACAAGATCCACCTTTAGTAGCATTAACAACAAAGATGCTGTGAGGTGTTTATACCTCTTGCATATGGATCTCTTTGGTCCTATGCCAGTGCACAGCCTAGGTAGGAAGGTCTATACCTTTGTAGTTGTGGATGACTACTCAAGGTTTTCCTGGGTGTTCTTTCTTAGACAAAAATCTGAAACACCTAGTGTCTTCTATAGCTTTGTCAAACAGATTCAGAATGAACTAGACAGTACAGTGGTCAAAATAAGAAGTGACCATGGTACTGAATTTCAGTCTGATAGTATGACAAAACTATGTGAAGAATTTGGGATATTTCAAGAGTTTTCTTCACCAAGAATACCTCAGCAAAATGCATTGCTGAGAGGAAGAATAGAACCTTGATTGAGGCTGGTAGGACCCTATTAAGTGATAGTCACTACCAGAATATTTCTGGGCTGAGGCAGTTAATACTGCATGCCATGTTATTAATAGGGCTACCATTACTAAAAGCCTCAACAAGACCCCCTATGAGGTTGTGAAAGGCAGAAAACCAAACCTATCCTATTTCAGGTTCTTTGGTTGTAAGTGCTTCATACTTAACAATGTAAAGTCTTACTTGACAAAGTTTGCTGCCAAGTCCCAAGAGGGAATTTTTGTTGGGTACAACAATAACAGTAAGGCTTATAGAGTCTACAACTTGTCTACTCAAGTTGTAGAAGAATCTGTATATGTAGTCTTTGATGAAACTAGACTTATTAACAATGAGTTGTCTAGTAGTATTTGCAGCTCCTCATGTATTACTAAAAAGATGGACAAGCTTCACTATAGAAGAAGGACCTACAACAAGACAGCAGGTAGAAGAAAGTGGTAGTTGTCCAGGGGGAGTACTACATGTACCTAATGAAGAAGAAGTTCAAGGAGTACAACAAGATGAAGAAACTGAAGAAGTTCAACCTGAAGTCAGGATGCCTCCAGCCAATAGGCATCTTAGAGATCATCCAGTAGAACAAATCATTGGTGATCCAAGATAAGGGGTACAAACAAGGAGCAAAAATCTGAATGCAGTGCTCTTCTCCAGTTTTTTATCCCAAGTTGAGCCAAAGAAGTTTGAAGAAGCCATCCTAGACCCACATTGGATTGAAGCAATGCAAGAAGAGCTGAATCAGTTCAAGAGGTGCAAGGTCTGGGAACTGGTTTCTAAACCTAAAGACCACAACATAATTGGGACCAAGTGGATCTATAGGAACAAGATGGATGAACATGGAGTCATCATTAAGAACAAAGCAAGATTGGTTGCTAAAGGATATAGGCAGGAAGAAGGTATTGACTTTGATCAAACCTTTGCTCCAGTAGCCAGACTAGAAGCCATAAGGATGTTCCTGGCCTATGCAACCTTTCAAGGATTTAAAGTTTACCAAATGGATGTAAAGTCAGCATTTCTGAATGGTAATCTAAAAGAGGAAGTCTATGTGAAACAGCCATCAGGTTTTGTTGATTCAACTCAACCTAATCATGTTTATAGACTTAGGAAAGCATTATATGGGTTAAAGCAAGCCCCTAGGGCTTGGTATGAAACCCTGTCTAGTTTCCTCATTGAGAATAAGTTCACAAAGGGGAAAATAGACAAGACTCTATTCCTTAGGGAATCTAGAGGCAAAGTAATACTAGTCCAAATATATGTAGATGACATAATATTTGGGTCTACTGAAAGTAGTCTTTGCAAAAAGTTTGCAAAACTAATGCAAGGACAATTTAAGATGAGTAGTATGGGGGAACTTAAGTTCTTCTTGGGTCTCCAAGTTAGACAGACTGAGAATGGTTTATCCATATGCCAGTCTAAGATTACCCTAGAACTCATAAGGAAGTATGGTATGGATTCATCCAGTACCATGAAGACTCCTATGGGGTCAAGTATGTCTCTTAGCAAAGATGATGTAGGGAAACCTGTAGATGAGACTTTGTATAGAGGGATAGTTGGCTCCTTACTCTATTTGACTGCAAGTAGACCAGATATCATGTATGCTACATGTGTCTGTGCAAGGTATTAAGCATGCCCTAAGGAGTCTCATTTGACAGCAGTCAAAAGGATATTGAGATATCTAAAGAGCACTCCCTATCTAGGCCTCTAGTACTCTAGGAATGGGGATTTTGAACTAACAGGTTATTCAGATACAGACTTTACAGGATGCAAAGAAGACAAAAAAAAACACAACTGGAACCTGTCAATTCCTAGGAGAAGACTGATTTCATGGAGTAGCAAGAAGCAAACAAGTGTGGCTATCTCCACTGCAGAGTCAGAATATGTGGTTGCTGAAAGTTGCTGTGCTCAACTTCTATGGATACAACATCAGCTTGAGGACTATGGAATTTAGGTAAGTAGAACTCCACTATTTTATGATTCTACTAGTGCTATATCAATTGCACACAATCTTGTTTCCCATAGTAGAACCAAACATATTGAAATAAAATATCATTTTCTTAGAGAACATGTAGAAAAAAAAGATATTTTACTGGAATATGTTAGAACAGATAATCAACTAGCTGATATGTATACTAAGCCCTTAGAAGAAACTAAGTTCAATAGGTTTAAAATTGAACTAGGTATGATAAACTTAGAATAAGTTTATAGAAATGGCTAAGTAAAATGGTGTCGACACATAGAGATATCTGTGTCGACACAGAAAAGTGGTGTCGACACTTCAGGGAAAGGTGTCGACACATCTAGGAAGTTGGTGTCGACACTTCAGAATATTAGTGTCGACACATGACAAGTAGGTGTCGACACATCCAAGGTGGTGTCGACACTTAGTATTTACTCAGAATTATCTAAGTAAAGTCTCGACTAAATGTCGAGTTGAGTGGTGTCGACACATAATCAAGTGTCGACACATATATATGTTTACTAAACTTGTGTCGACACATAGGTGTCGAGACATTATAAGTCTGTGTCGACACTTATCCACAGTGTCGACACAATTTAAGTTAGCTGACCCGCCCTTTCATCTTCAAACTTAGAAAGGTATAAATAGGACTTTGCCTTTGTTTATCGACACGCTCACTAAAGTTTCGAGACCAAACTTGTGTGTCGACACCTCTCTTCTCTCCAGTCAAATTCTTCAAACCCTAATGGCGCCAAAGCTCAAGGAGAACGTCAATGAAGGCTAGGAACTGGTGCGGAATACGTTTGATGAAGCAGACCCACAGATCAAGACTGTGGTAACCCTAGTTGCAGACTCAGGGTTAGAATTTCTTGTTTCTGAGCCGACTAAGATCTGGAAGAAAGAAGTACTGGAATTCCTTAATGGAGAAACCCTAGACGACACTAGATTCAAGATCAAGTCCAGGGTCCAGGGTGAAAAAATGAAGGTCTCTCCAAAAAGTTTGAGAAAAGTCCTAAATCTACCAAGGACAAAAGAAGAGGATGAAGTAACTGCTTCTAAGACCAGAGAAGCATTGACATGGTGTGGTCTAGATTCCAAACTGAAAATTGGCTCAGTTTTCAATAGAAAAGGAATGAACAGCCAGGGGAAATTCCTGTCAGAAATTGTTGGCAAAGTGATATTGAGTAAGCCTGGAGGGCATGATAGGGTCTCATTCCCATATGTTCAATCTCATGACCAGGATAATCTTCAGCCTAAAAACTGATTGGTCTGTAGTAGTCTTTGAAAATATCAAGGAGAGTCTGAAGAAACCCAATTTGGGTAGAATAATAAGTTTATACCTAGCTGGTAGTATACCAGAGGTTATGGGTCAAGCTGTTGGCAGTAAAATCAACCACATGAGAAGAATGGACATGAGAATATTCTCAAGATGGGATAGAGTGTTGACCAAGGAGATGCCAACACCTGAGAAGGAAACACCTCTAAAGAAGAAGAAGATCACTGCCCCAGTGGCTCAGGTTTCCACTAGCAGCTCTGATAATGAAGAGCAAGTTGTCTTCACACCTGATGAAGAAGACACTGGAACTATTGAGAAGTCTCCAGCTCAACAAGATACTGTAGAGAGACGGGGGGAGCTACCACCAGCTAGCCCCTTACACCAGGATTCTGTCCAGGGGGAGACTCTAGTTGTAGAAGAACCGACTCCTCTTGAGAGTAAACAAGCTACAAACACAATTCTTGAGGTAATCACTGAGCTTAATGCTTTAGATTTTCCTATAGAGAATACTGATTTGTCTGATGTTTATCAGTAACCACAGATTGATAGTCTACCACCAGATGATGTCATGGAGGACACATCTATTACAGTTCAAATAGTATCTGATCTAGTGGTAGATGAGCCAAGAGTTTCTCCAGCTCATTCTCCACCAGAATATACAATGGAAGATCAATTCCTTAACCTGGATCAAACAGATTTTGACAAGGAAACTGCTGTTGAGGGGGAGAATGCTCCAGTTGAGGGGGAGCAAGTAGTAATTCTTGAAGAACCTGCAAGGCAAGAGCCTGAGAAACAACCAGCTGTTGAGGAGCTACCTAAGGAGAGGGTAGACATAGCTAGCACCTCAGCTTCTGAAGATGAGGAGGCAGTAAGAGCTAAGAAAAAGAAGTTTCAAGTATTCAAAAGAAGGAGTCAGAATTACAAAAAGGCTTTATAAACTATTGCACCACAGCCTCTATCACAGCCAGCACCAGCTGCTGATTACAGTGCACTGATGGTTGCTATGCAAATCAAGCTGGATGAGCACAGGAAAGCTATAGAGACATATGTGGATGAAGGGAATAAATCTCTCCAATTTGATTTAGCCCAAGAAATAAAGTCTATTAGATTTGAGATGAATCTCAATAAAAAGGAGATGACTGACTACTTCCACAAGGGAGGGAATGCAGTAGTCTATTTATCAACTCATCAAGAGAAAATAAAAGCTGAAGTAGATGAACTTGAAGTCAAGCAAGGCTATGTCCTTGAGAATCAGATCAGGATGAATGATAATTTGACAGAATCTCACAATGCCATTATCACTGAGATGAAGAATATAGCTGCAGGACAGACAACTTCTACTGCTACTGCTAAGACAGATTTTGATAAAGCACTGCAAGAAAGCTTAACTGCTGTTATGACTGCCATTCAAGACTCTCAAAAGCTTCTCACTGAAAAACTCCAAAGGTTAAA
Organism: Platanthera guangdongensis; assembly: GCA_039583875.1. Taxonomy (NCBI): domain Eukaryota; kingdom Viridiplantae; phylum Streptophyta; class Magnoliopsida; order Asparagales; family Orchidaceae; genus Platanthera; species Platanthera guangdongensis. The sequence goes on from CM077156.1 coordinate 16,545,163, forward strand.
ACCTTTCTACAGGGATGGAGTCAATTATCTAAATGCCCAAATCAGATTTCAAAAAGATGATTTAAGGGATCACATAGTAAGAGAAGTCATAAAGGGGGAGAGGGTATTAGTCAAATCTGGCTCTGACCATGCAAAATGGGCTTCTAATTCCATCAGAGCCACTCTTGGTTATCCTCCTTTATGTGATGATAATAATGTAGCAGAATCTGGAGTTAACCCTGCATATCTTGGAGGTGAGCAACCTGAAGTAGCTCAAGTGATCTATCCTCCACCAGATTTTGATATGGTTCAAGCTGATATACAATCAATGTATAGTCCACCTGATGGAAATCAGAAGGTTATTCTTGAAAAAGTGGTTCAGCCAGTATCTGAGGCTTTACAGGAAGCTATCTTGAAAGAGCAAGCTGAACAAGAAGCCAGACTGTCTAAGAAGAGGTTCAGGGAGCAAGCTGAACAAAGACCTGACTTTGAGCAGTGGAGCCCCACTTCTAGAAACATTATTATAACTACATGGAAGGCTGCTAAAGATAATGTGCAAGACAGAAACAAGTGGTTTTCTAAATCAGAATGGAGGAAGCATGAGACAAGGCAAGAAGCTATAGTCCAATATAGAAGAAAGGCCAAGATGGAAAAGCTACCTCCTACTGCCCAGGAGCCTAGCAAGTACTTTCCCAATCCATATCATTATTTTGAGAGACAAAAGATTAAAGCTGAAGAGCTAAAGAAGAAGGAGCTTAAAGGGAAAAAGCCTACTGCTGCTGAAGACACTGAAGTCCTTGTACAAGCCAAAGTACAATCTGGAAAAGGGATAGTGATCAAAGATGCTGATCAAAAATAGCATAGAAATTTTCTTAAGTTTACTATGTAATCTTTTGATGTTAAACATTCTGTAAACTTTTGAAATATGAATATGACAAGCTATTAGAACAATGTGTTGTATGATAAATTTGCTGTGTGATAAATTTATTTCATAGTTGTTCTGAGATTATGTCTATGTATACATGTTTGATTGATACATGTTTATGTTTGCCCTATTGTATAATCCTGCTTTGCATCATTCTGTAATTTTATTATGAATGGTGTATATCATTGACTAAGGGTTATGACTTCTCCAAATAGGGGGAGATTGTTGGGTACATTGGTTTAAATGTACCTGATTTGAAGAAGCCTCACCCTACTCAATGATATACATCAAAATGTATTTGATGTATTTTTGAGTTACCTTGTGCAGGTTAAGTATTTGCAGGAAAGATGAAAAAGTTTCTAAGTCCATGTGTCGACACCTAGGAGGAAAGTGTCGACACTTAAGAAGACTTGTGTCGACACCCAGACAAGCAGTGTCGACACTTGGAGTGATTGTGTCGACACCAGGGATGCTGAGTCGACACCAGGCAGAAAGTGTCGACACAAGGAGCTGTGTCGACACTCAATGAAGAAAGTGCAGTGAAGCAGTGTCGACACTTAGCAGTTGTGTCGACACTTAGCAGTTGTGTCGACACCCAGTGAAACTGTGTCTACATCAGAAAGTGTCGACACTTGGAGCTGTGTCGACACTCAGCAAAAGTCAGCAGAATCTAAGTATAAGTGTCGACACCCAGAGCAATTTGTCGACACTCAGCAGAAGAGTCAACACTTGAAGAAAGTGTTGACACAAGAAAGAATGTGTCGACACTCAGCTGAAGACTCAACACTTGAAGAAAGTGTCGACACAAGGAGCTGTGTCGACACTCAGCAAAGTTCAACAAAATATTCTAAGTACAAGTGTCGATACTAAGGGGATGTGTCGACACTCAGCTGAAGTCTTAACAGAAGAAGAATGTGTCGACACAAGGAGTTGTGTCGACACACAACAACTATCAACACTGAAGGCAAGTGTCGACACCAAGAAGATGTGTCGACACTTAACAAGTTCAACACATGAAGATGTGTCGACACAAGGAGATGTGTCGACACTTAAAAGAATTCAGCAAAATACTGAAGTACAAGAACTTGTGTCGACATACATTATCAGTATCGACACATAAAGAAGAAGCAGTGTCGAGATATAAAGTCTACAATACAAGGAGTTGTGTCGACACCTTGTAGGCTAGTGTCGACACTTAGTCAACTTGTGTCGACACTTGGTCTATAAGTCTCGACACTTAAAGACAGACAGTCTCGACACTTTCAGACAGTTACAGAATTTCCAAGAACTGACTGTATGACTTGACATCTGCCATTCCAGCCGGTCTACTGCACCTGTCAGAGTTGTCAGAAATCAGTTATGAACCGGACCAGCCGGTTACCATGAAGAAGGCCTATTAACAGGCTTATACTGTCTACAGAAGCAGATTGATTAACGGTTCAAGTGATCAATATACAAAGAAGATCTAGCTATTCATTTAAGAATCTAGTGAAGATCTAAGAAGTTGGAGAGAGAGAGCTCCATCCAAGAAGTCAGCCGTTGGAACCAGGCTGAGAAGAAGGGTTCAGATTTGGTCTGAATCATAAGTAGCAGAGATCAAGGATCAACTGCAGAGGGGAATCAATCTTATTGTGTTCTACATTCAAGAAGCTTTGAAGAAAGCCAAGTCAGATTGATTTTAGCTGAGTTCTTCCAAGAAATCATCAAGAAACTCACAACTCATCTCTCTTTTCTCTGAGTTGTTGAGTATACATTTTTGTATTCATATTTTCTTGTAGGATCATTAGGGATCTGAGTTTTGTAAGTCTGTAATTATAAAGGCTGAGTGTAGGGCTTGAGTGCCTGAGTGTAGGAGATTTGTATCTCTGAGTGTAGGCCTGTTGTGGCTGAGTGTAGGCCTTGGTGGCTGAGTGTAGGTCTTGGTGGCTGAGTGTAGGCTTTGAGAAGAAGCTGAGTTGTAGGGCCTTGGGCCTGAGTTGTAGGATTCTGTTTTGGGGTTCTGAGTGTAAGATCTGAGGATCTGAGATAGTGGAGAAGTTTCGCCGAATCTAGTACACTGCTAGATAGGCGTAGGGGGAAAGTGGATGTACCCAAAGCTTGGGGAACCACTATAAATCTGTGTGTCTACTGTGTGCTTGTGATATTTTGTGATTGCTGTTTGATTGCTGTGTACAAGTAGATATAACTCTGAGATAAATTCTGTATTCTGCCTTAAAAGTTAAAAAGATTTAAGTCACCTATTCACCCCCCCCCCCTCTAGGTGATTAGGTACAATATCTTTCAGTCTTTGTTGGCTATGATGAGTGGAAGAAGGGATGGAAATGCATGGATCCTGCGACGAAAAAGTTTGTTGTATCAAGAGACGTGGTCTTTGATGAACTAACATCGTATGGAGGTGGGTCGGTTGATCTACCAGAGAGCAAGGTTGATGAAGAGCAGAAGGTGGCTGATGAAGTTCTGGAAGAGGAGCTTGTTGTATCACCAGCAGCTCCTGTTGCTTCAAGCTCTGGTGGTGAGGCTTCTGGCACAGGAAGCAGGGGGAGCATTGCTCAAAGCTTGCCCGAAGTTGGAGTTGAGCCTGAAGGAGCAACCGAGGTAGTGAGCAAGGTGCAGACCTTGCGAAGTTCGAAGAGGACTATCAAGCCACCTGCTAGGTACTGCGATGGGAATACAATGAGTTTTGTCTCCTGCTTCTTTTGCAGGTCCTCTAGATGAGCGAGAGCCTATAAACTTCAATGAGGCCACTGGAGTCAAGGAGTGGGAAGATGCCATGATGGAGGAGATTGCTGCTGTCAAGAAAAATGAAACCTGGGACCTTGTGCCTAAGGTTGATGACATTACTCCAGTGACTTGTAAGTGGGTGTTTAAGTTGAAGAAGAAGGCTGATGGGAGCATTGATAGATACAGAGATCGCCTGATTGCTCGAGGATTCTCTCAACAGTATGGAGAAGACTATGAGGATACATTTAGTACAGTTGTAAAGATGACTTCAGTTCGAGTGGTGATCGCCTTAGCTGCTTGCAAGGGATGAAGGATGTGACAGCTTGATGTGAAGAACACTTTTCTTTATGGAGAGATTGACAAGGACATCTTCATGGATCAGCCACTTGGATTTGTTTCTAAAGTTCATTCGGACTATGTCTGCAAACTCAAGAAGGCTCTCTACGGGTTGAAGCAAGCTCCAAGAGCTTGGAATGGGAAGATAGCAGAGTATCTTCAATTCTGCGGTTATCTTTCTTCCAACTCGGATTAAAGCTTGTTCATCAAGAAGAAGGGAGAGCTTCAAGTCTTGGTCCTACTATATGTGGATGATATGATCATCATAGGGAATTCGGATGAGGAAGTAGCTAGGCTCAGGGCTGAGCTTGATATACGCTTCGAGATGAAAGACTTGGGAGAGCTTCATCACTTTCTTGGTCTTGAAGTGGAGAGGAAGGAGAGTGGGATACTCATTTGCCAGAAAGGCTATGCGGATCACATTGTGAATCGATTCGGCATGGGTGAAGGAAAGAGTTGCTCTACTCCACTGGAATATGGCCTGAAGCTTCGACGAGATGAGGGAAGGATTCTTCCTGATCTCTTGGTGTTCATAACTCTAGTTGGGAGCTTGATCTACCTGATGATTACAAGGCCAGACATTGCTTACGTTGTTGGTCAAGTAAGTCGTTTTATGGCTGAACCAAGGAAGTCTCATCTGGTGGCGACTAAGAATATCTTGAAGTATGTCAAGACAACTTCTGATATGGGACTTCTCTATAGAAGGGACACGGACTTTGCTTTACTTGGGTACATGGATGCTGATTATGGTGGTGACCCGGATGATCGAAGATCAACTTTGGGTTATGTCTTCACTTGTGGATCAGGTTGCATCTCGTGGTGTAGCAAGAAGCAGTACTCGGTGTCCATCTCAACTATAGAGGCAGAATATAAGGCTTTGGCCTTGGCTGCTCGGGAAGCCATCTGGTTGAGGAGGCTTGTAGAAGATGTTCATGAGGAAGTACAAGGTCCTACTTTGCTCCGAGGTGACAATGAGAGTGCTCTCAAACTGGTAAACAATCCAGTGTGTCACGCAAGGACCAAACATATTGAGATCGAGCATCACTTCATAAGGGAAAAGGTGTTGGAGGGATCTCTTATGGTCGGACATGTTCGGTGTGAAGATAATCTTGCTGACATCTTCACGAAGCCGCTGTCGAAGGGGCCATTTCAGCAGTTATGAACCTTGCTAGGCTTGATCACCACTTCTCACTTCAAGGGGAGTGTTAAAATTTGTGAAGTGGAAGTGGGTGATGGGCAGGCCAGGCGGACTGCACGGCCTGAGCGGTCTGAGTCAGCGGCCTGGGTGGGCTGCTAGTTGCGGCCTGGGTGACCATGGCTGTCTTGGTGGCTGGGTTGTTCTTGAGGAGCGGCTTGTACGGCCTGGTTGGTCTTTAGCCAAGGATGTAGGGCTTCTAGTGTAGCGGCCTGAGCGGACTGCGGTTCGCGGGCTATTGGCGGTGCTCAGCTTGATCTGTGGCCTTGCAGATTAGCAAGCTCTTGTGTAACCAGGCGGATTGGAGTTTGAGTCCGCGGTGTCCGCTGTTGCGGACTGGCCTTGGAGATAAGATGTGGATCTTGCCAAGCTCTCCGGTGTTGCAGTGGGTATTAGCCGCATTCTTGTGGCGGACTGCGCGGACTGGTGTCAAGTCCGGCAGTTGGCTGTTTTGGCAGCTGTGCGAGTAGGGGCTTGCGGGCTCTGCCTTATTCTGGTGGAGTGTTGGCGATCTGCTTTGGGGGCAGGCGGACTAGGCCTTGTTCGCCAAGCTCACGCCAGACCCTTGGTGATTCTGGACTTGGTCACATTCTGTGACAAGTCCAGCGTGTCCGCGTTATCCACAGAGTGTGTTGTTGACCGGGCGGATTGCCTGTTGATCATGGACTTGTGGCGGATTGCGGCTTTGTTCTCGAGCTGTGCGGACTGCCTCTATGACTGTGTATAGTGTGCGGACTGTCGCAGTAAAGTTTGTGGTTGTCTATGTGCAGTGATGTTTGCGGACTATGCGGGTTGATGCCTTGTCCACATAGTGTGAGCGGACTGGTGCGAGTCGGCATGGTGGTGAACATCCTTGTCTTCCTCCTGCCGGTTTTGTTGGAATCCGGATAAGTCCTTGCAGACTCAGCGGTCGGGGTTTTGCTACTGCGCGAGCTGGGGCGGTGACTCTATTCACTAGGGTGGTGATCACACTCCTCACCTCGCATATAAATAGACCCCCTAGCACATCTACAGTAACTGAGTGAACAGTAAGTGGGGCTTGGTCAATTGCTGCGGTCTGGTTATTGCTATCCGCGCGGGTTGAGTAGAGTTAACTGTGTGCTGTGTGCAGGTCGCACGACTAGCTTCAAGGAGTCAGGAGTTTGGCTTTGACTTTGGTCAAGTTCTATGAAGGGTGCGGTCTCTGCGATCTCAGTAGGTCGGTTTTGCGGCGTGTCAGTTCTCTGCTTCAGCGTTTCCAAGTTCCAATAACCTATCCGCTGGTCTCAGGCGGGTTGACGGTCTGTTCTTCAGTTCATCAGCAGTCACCGAATAACGGTGTGTCCGCGCGACCTCGCGGTCTCGGCGGACTCCGTGTTCTTTTCGTCTTGTAGCAGCAACAGATCGGGCGGCTTCGGAGACCTTGGCGGACTCGGCGGTCTCCTGCTCTGTCCGCCCGGCTTGTTTTGTGCCTTTTGTTTTAGCTTGTGTACTGGCGAATCATGTCTCGCTATGTATACCTCGCCCTGTAAAGAAATGTTAATAAAAATAAAATCTGCTTGTTCTTTCATTTGCATTTGGTGTTGAGCTTGCTTTTTGGTTTTCCGCATGATCAAAGTGTGAACTTGATAGTTCTGAGAATATTAATTTGGCTTTAGGCTATCTTGCTGACCGCTTTGAGAAAATTCAACACTACGAAATGGCTCGCTTACCGCTGGTCTAGCTAGATGAATAGCGAGGAATTTGGGCGCACGCATGACGAAGACGAAATGGTATTGGGAGAGTGCCGAGGTGAAGCAGAGGGTTTGTTATTTGAGTTTTATAAATTTATTTTTTTAATAATAGTTTTACTGTGCAAATAGTATTTTTTTGCTGTGTTGAAAAGGATTAATTAGGCAACACTTTTAATGCGTTCTAAATTATTTTTTTAAATATCAATATGCTATTATTGTTACCTAAAGTGAACCAACATGTGCAACATTTTAAAAATGTTTCTTATAAGAGATTAGAGAATAGTTATTGAATGTTGCAAAGAAATTATTGCCTAAAGATACTAATTTATTACAACACTTATAAATTTTTCTCTTTTCAAGGTTTGGACAACGTTTTTATAAATTTTGCAAAGTCAAGTGTTGCTAAAGACCAAAAACATTGTAATGGATGTTGGCCTTATTCATGAAAGTCACACTGATTTTCTTGTTGTTGGTCATTCAGACTCTGATCATGCAACGAATGTGGATAGCAAAAGATCAGTAATATGATATGTCTTTACCCTCGACAATTCAGTGGTCAGTTGGAAAGCTACTGTGTAGCCTTCAATTGCGTTATCCACTATAGAAACATAGTACATGGTGTTGACATAAACAAACAAGGAAGGTATTTGGTCGAAAGACCTACTATGTGATCCTTGTTTTCATCAGGATCAATATATTGTATTTTGTGATAGCTCGAGTGTCATATGTTTGGAAAATGATGAAGTGCATCCTGACAAGACCAAGAACCTTGATTTGTGATATCACTTTATCCATTCAGAAAAAAAGGATCAAAGTGAAGAAGATTAGCACAATATATTGATAATCTGACTGATATGTTCACTAAAGCATTTCTGAAGAGCAAGTTTATACATTGCCCAGAATTACTCAACATTTACTGGTGGATGTAGCCTCGGGCTCGGGATGGCAGTAGCAGATTTATGCCAAGTTACTTTTGTTCTAATAGAATTCAATGCAAGGTGAAGATTGTTAATTATGTGCCTCGAATCCTAACCCAGGGCAATAATTGAAGTTGAACACGACCTGCAGGGTCCGGGATCGTGGTCCTGGTCGAAATTTTTCGGGGCACGTACATGAGCGTGTGTTAAGGCCGTGTCGTAGTTGGGAGCGTTCTAGAAGTCAATAGATGCATCCAGAAGGAGGAGACACGACGTTTTAATTCACATGTCCGGGCCACACGACCGAGTGTCGAGGGCGTGTGTCATTATGACAGTTCCATGACGGTTACTAGACGGTTGTTGATGAAAAGAAGCACTGATTGGGACACACGCCTATGACACATGGACATGTTCCAGGGGCATGTCAATCATTTTTACTTATACAGAGTGTTAAATAATCTCGATCTTGGTCGTTATGCCTTTTGTGTAACAATTTTGGAAGCAGTTATGTAGTAGTTCCGTGGGTTTTTGATTTCTTCGGAATTCATAAATCTGGCCATTTGTCTGTAATCGTCCCTGCACTTGATAGTGAAAATCTGACTACTATTGTTTGTGGACGTAGCAAAACTTAGGGTGCACCACGTAAATTATTATTGTTGCAGGTTGCTCGAGGCTCTTGGTAGACCAGACTAATTTATGCCTCTTTAGCCCGCGGAGCGATCGAGCATGCATAGAGTCACAAAAAAAGTGGAGAAATGGACAAACAAGTTTTTAACGTGAAAAACCCCTAAACTGGGTAAAAAAATCATGTGATCGGTTCCGTGCCAGACAAAATTTATTATCTTCAGTGGTTTACTAAGCTTGGGAGGAATCGAGAGCAACAAATCACTCCTCATTATAGCTTGGAAAGGAGAGAGAATGTCATTTGGAGGGTGACAAGCCCCCACTCGCAAAACTTAGACTCGGTCCCCTTCCAACGGTGTAGAATGCTTGTGAGCGTTGACTAGATGTTGCACGCTAAAGGGGCACATAGGAGAATTGTCGAGGAGATCGATTAGAGTGCCTTGAACGTAGGAGAATTTATGAAGATGTCAGTGAATTGCCTTGCACACAAGAGCGTCGTGGACTTGGATGAATCTTTGACGTGCTCGGAGGAATGCGGCTCGTAAGAGGATTTTGGCAGAGCTCTGGCCTATAGAAGTAGAAATCTGGGAGGAGAAAGGTTAGAAATGAGTGGGGGTCTAGACTCTTATTTATAGGCCCTCAACGGTTGTTGTAGTAGTTATGTGGCTATCTGCAAACCGTAACCACCCAAATTACTAATTACAAACCATTTTTAATATAGTTCAGGACGATCATTATTTTTACATTCCTATTATGTGATGACCATAATTATTACGATTATTGGCCCCTACCCATAATAGTGGCTACATTGGTGTTTACGCATATGTTTGCCCTCAAAATAAACAGCGAAGATCGAAGGGGGACGATCAGACGACGGAGAGAGGACCATTATTGGTTGATTCAAGGTGGCGAGTCTGAATTGCGACAATCATGTTGTAGGCCAACGAAAAGGTGTCAGAAAACTTAGGTGGAAGCAACAGAAGTTTCAAGGTACGACGCAAAGGAGCGCACAGACAGAGCGTGAGGGTTGACCCCCGAAACTCACTTGTGCGCTCCGCATGCACGGGCGTGAGGGTTGAATCCAGTGTTGCGCGTACATGTGTGAGTAGGGTGGACCCGTGCATGCGCGCACAAGCGAGGCTTACCCGTGCGCTGCGCATTAGGTGAAACTGTGTGTCACGTGCGTGCGCGGACTAGTCCACCGCACACGTGGGCGCGGTCCCGCGTACTGTGCACGCGTGCAAAACGTACCTGCGCGGGCGGAGCGAACCTACGCACGCGGCAGGTGGACACACACGTGCTGCTTGTGAGGAGGATGCTCCCACATGTTGTGTGTGCAGAGCGTACCAGGCTTGTTCGTAGGGCAGCCCTCTTTGCTATGTCTGTGTGTGCGTTCACCTTTCCAGGCCGAGCATTTTTGACCCCTTATAGCGTCTCTTTTCTTACGTATTTTGTCCTATTTTTTACCATGCTCTGAGGCGCAATATGCATGGTCATCCCATGTGGTTGCACTTCATGCTTACAGTTGTGCAGATTGCTGTTTGGAGAAAAAAATATGGGTTACTTTTCGAGCTCGAAGTGAGGATACCACATGTTGAGGAGAGAGTTCAGGATCCACCCAAGGGCTGGTTATTGTTGTGTGAGATAACTCTGAGATTCGGGTTATGTTTACCGCTGTGTGAAGAGGTGGTCAAGATCTTGAAGTTTTGTGGCTTTCACGTGTCCCAATTCACTCCTCTTGGGATGACATGCCTTATGGGGTTGATCGCATTCTTTAGAGAGCAGGTGTAACATCCCGATTTTTATTAAGTCACTAGAACCCTAATGGGCCCAATAAAAGTGACCTGAACTTCTACCCAAGACCCATAATTAGGTAGGGGTAACCTTAGACGGGGATTTAGAGCTAGAGAACTCCGATTTGAGTTCTGTAGGTTCATGTGGCATTATATAGTTAATACGAGTGCGTTGTAACTCGTTCCGTTGAATTCCGAGGTTATATGGTTGATATGATCGTTCCTTGTAAAATATCGCGAATGCGAGATTTTGTATATCAAGCTAGAGAACTCTGATTTGAGTTTTGTCTGTTCTTATGGCTTTGTATAGTCGATACAAGTGCATTGGAACTTGTTACGTTCCAATCCAAAGTCAGACGGCAAATATGACCGTTTTAGTGTGTCGTGACGCACATGTTGAAGCCAAAAATTGACCACTGTGGAGTTCGGGGTCCCAAAAGAGGGGTGACCACACACCTACTACACTCAGGAGAACGTCGCAGGCCAAAAGATCGAGAAGCTAGGAACAGACCCTCGGCTCTAGCGCGGAGGTCCCACCTCACACCCGGAAGACCTTCGAAATCTCCCCCTCCCTAGCCAATTCTGAGCTAGGTGCCTTGGAGGAAGAAAGCAAATGGATTTTTGTGGCTAAGATGCAATGCTCTCCAAGGCACCCTCAAGGGTCTATTTATAGTTTTCTCAATCTCAAGGACCAAAATGTCAGAAATATCCCTACGACAAATAGGCCTTGGGCCAATAGAAAACATCCACATCGGGGGGTAAAGAAGTAAAAGCACCCTTTGGGGTATAATGGCAAAAGCATCCCCCTAACCCTCCCAGACACCTGAGCTGAACGGGTAAATCCCGCGGGGGAACCAAAAGCTGGGTGCGAGAGCCAGGCCGCCCGCCAGGCAGGCCGCCGGGCGAGACCAGACCGTCGGCCGTCTCGCCCGCCAGGCAGGCCGCTGGGGGCGAGACCAGGCCGCCGGCCGTCTCGCCCGCCAGGCAAGCCGCCCGGGGCAAGACCAGGCCGCCGACCGTCTCGCCCACCAGGCAGGCGCCTGGACGAGACCCAGCCCGCAGGCCGGTCTCTCCCACCAGGCAGGCCTCCTGGGGCGAGACCCAGCCCCTAGGTCGGTCTCGCTCGCCAGTAGGCCGCCTGGGAGAGACCCAGCCCGCAGGCCGGTCTCACCACCACAGCAGGCCGCTTGGGTGAGACCCTGCCCGCAAACCGGTCGTGTTGCACCTACCTCGTACTTAGCCAGCTGGGGTGGGTGCCGACCAATGTGCCTACCCGCCCAACTAAAAAAAAGGGGAAGGGGGAGGAGGATGTTTCCTCCCCCTATTAGTATATTCCAAGGGCTTGACCTAAATTAGCTACCAAGAGTGTCAAACCACTCCAAAAGCTTAAAAATACAAAGCTGGTCTTGCGCCTGCCGAGGGGACCCTACTATGCGAATACAGGGTTGTACATGATCTCCGCTCTTTTTGAGCGAGTTCCACTCTCGGAAAGAAACATCTAACCCTATGTATTCGCTGAGTGACCTTCTTAGAGCTGAAAATACTTGGCCTCCCCGAGGGGTCAACCTGTCACGCCAGCTAATGAGAGCCTGGGTGACGAGACAGCCTCAGGGTAAAAGACACTTGGCCTCCCCCAAGGGGTCAACCTATCATGCTAGCTAATGGGATCCTGGGTGACGAGACGGCCTCGGGGTAAAAAACACATTGGCATCCATGAGAGGTACCACCGGCCCTGCCCAGCTAGTGAGAGCCTGGACAGCGGGACCGTCTCGGAGAAAAGAGAACTGGGCATCCACGAGAGGTACCACCAGCCCTACCTAGCTAGTGAGAGCCTGGACAGTGGGACCGTCTCGAGGTGAGACCTACCCCACCGTCCAAGAGATCCACCTAACCTGCCATCTAGTGAGAGCCTGATAGCGTAATCTAGCTCGAGGTGAGACCTACCCCACCCTCCGAGAGATCAACCTGCCCTGCCAGCTAGTGAGAGCCTGACAGCGGAATCTATCTCGAGGTGAGACCTACCCCACCCTCCAAGAGATCAACCTACCCTGCAGCTACGTGAGAGCTGGTAGCGGAATCTATCTCGAGTGAGACCTACCCACCCTCCGAGAGATCAACCTGCCCTACCCAGCTAGTAAGAGCCTGGACAGCGGGACCGTCTCGAGGTGAGACCTACCCCACCCTTCGAAAGATCAACCTTCCATGCCAGCTAGTGAGAGCCTGGCAGCGGAATCTATCTCGAGGTGAGACCTACCCCACCCTCCGAGATATCAACCTGCCCTGCCAGCTACTGAGAGCCTGGCAGCGGAATTTATCTCGAGGTGAGACCTACCCCACCATCCGAGAGATCAACCTGCCCTTCTAGCTAGTGAGAGCCTGACAGCGGAATCCAGCTCGAGGTAAGACCTACCCCACCCTCCGAGAGATCAACCAACCCTGCCAGCTAGTGAGAGCCTGGCAGCAGAATCTATCTCGAGGTGAGATCTATCCCACCCTCCGAGAGATCAACCTGCCATGCCAGCTAGTGAGAGCCTGACAGCGGGATCTATATCGAAGTGAGACCTACCCACCCTCTGAGAGATCAACCTGCCCTGCCAGCTAGTGAGAGCCTGGCAGTGGAATTATCTCGAGGTGAGACTACCTCACCCTCCGATAGATCAACCTGCCCTGCCGTAGGGTGAGAGCCTGGCAGCGAAATCCATCTCGAGGTGAGACCTACCCCACCCTCCGAGAGATCAACCTGCCCTGCCAGCTATGAGAGCCTGACAGCGGAATCTATCTTGAGGTGAGACCTACCCACCCTCCGAGAGATCAACCTGCCCTGTCCAAGCTAGTGAGAGCATGGATAACGGGACTGTTCGAGGGGGAGACCTACCCCACACGACTCCGAGAGACCAACCTGCCCTGCCAGCTAGTGAGAGCCTGATAGAGGAATCTATCTCGAGGTGAGACCTACCCCACCCTCCGAGAGATCAACCGCCTGCCAGCTAGTGAGAGCCTGACAGCGAATCAATCTCGAGGTGAGACTACCCCACCCCTCCGAGAGATAACCTGCCCTGCTAGCTAGTGAGAGTCCTGGCAGCGGAATCTATCTCGAGGTGAGACCTACCCACCCTCCGAGAGATCAACTGCCCTGCCAGCTAGTGAGAGCTGACAGCGGAATCATCTCGATGTGAGACTACCCCACCCTCTGAGAGATGAACCTGCCCTACCAGCTAGTGAGAGCCTGACAACAGAATCCATCTAGAGGTGAGACCTACCCCACTCTCTGAGAGATCAACCTATCTTGCCAGCTAGTGAGACCCTGACAGCGAAATTCATCTCGAGGTGAGACCTACCCCACCCTCCGAGAGATCAACTGCTGCCAGCTAGTGAGATCCTGACAAGAGGAATCCATCTCGAGATGATACCTACCCCACAACGCGACGAGATAACCTGCCTTGTCAGCTAGTGAGAGCCTGACGGCGGAATCTATATCGAGGTGATACCTACCCCACCCTCCGAGAGATCAACCTGCCATGCCAGGTAGTGAGAGCCTGACAGCGGAATCTATCTCGAGGTGAGATCTATTCCACCCTCCGAGAGATCAACCTGCCCTGCCAGTTAGTGAGAGCCTGGCAGCAGAATCTAGCTCGAGGTGAGACCTACCCCACCCTCCGAGAGATCAACCTGCCCTGCCAGCTATTGAGAGCCTGACAACAGAATCTATCTCGAGGTGAGACCTACCCCACCCTCTGAGAGATCAACCTGCCCTGCCAGCTAGTGAGAGCCTGACAGCGGAATCCATCTTGAGGTGAGACCTACCCAACCCTCCGAGAGATCAACCTGCCCTGCTAGCTAGTGAGAGCCTGATAGCAGAATCCATCTCGAGGTGAGACCTACCCCACCCTCCGAGAGATCAACCTGCCCGGCCAGCTAGTGAGAGTCTGGCAGCGGAATCTATCTCGAGGTGAGATATATCACGGATCACAAATATTTTTTGGTGGTCCCTGTATTTATTCATAGTTGATACAATACAAGCAAAGTTCATTACAAAGAGATGATTCACTTCTTTCATACCTCCCTCTTCCCTCGTGAATCATCGGATCCCTCCCTGGGTGCCCACATCAACATTATCCTCACATCTCTCCTCTGCCGCCTCAGGTTGTACTTCTTCAATCCGCACCGGTTCTTGCGCTTGTAGAGGCTAATGAGGCTGTGGTGTCGGAGCACTTGTCCTTCTCAGCTCCAAAAATTCGGGGCAAGTAGTCGTGGCGTGACCTTCCAACTGGTGGAAGTCACAGTAAGGGTAACTCTACCCTGACTCTTCTCCTTCCCTGGCGGTTCCTCCTCTCCCTCCCTTGACAATCTCCCATCGCTTGCTGTGGTGGGGGTAGGAGCTGCCTAGGGGCTTGCCTTTGGAAGTTGAATCTCCCTTGGCCCCCTGAAGATCCCCCCCACCTTGGATGAGAACTCTTAGGGGACCCTGAAAAGTCCTCATCTGTTGCCTCCAACCTGGCTTCGACCTTCTTGAGGTCCCTGGAGCCCCTGAACTCTCTGCTCCTCTCTCCTAATCCCCTCCTGAGGCCTCGAGCCACCTTGCTCCTTCGACTCTGCCCCTGTCAATCTTGCCAACTTTTTGTCAAACGCTGGGTTGGCTGCCTCATTGGCTATCTCCTTTGCCGCCCTTTCCATTAGCTCCTCGAAGGAAAGGGGGGTCTTTCGGGTCAAGCTCATCTTGAAGAACTGCTCGTGCAACACCACTGTGAACGCCATCTGGAGGGCATACCCCGACACCTCTTGGACCTCCAGGATCTCTTCTTGGAACCTTTAAACATAACGGGCCAGCGACTCCTCGGCCCCCTGCCTTATCAGGAAGATGGACTCAGGACTCTTCTTGCTCTTCTTGCCGGTGGAGAAGCGAAGCTGAAAGCTCCGGCTCAAGTCCTCAAACCCGTAGATCGATCTCAGAGGGAGTTGGTGGAACCAGTCCCTTACCGTGTCCTTCAACATGATCGCGAAGAGGCGACACTTGAAGGCATCTATCATCGGCCTGATGGAGACGACATCCTCAAACCACTGTATATGCTGGACGGGGTCATCTTTCCCGGTATAGTAAGCCATGTCGGCCTATCTGAACCCCTCGGGAACGAGAGCTGAGATGATCAGCTCGCTAAAGGGTGACCCCTTGAGGGGTGGTCTCGCCACCTCTACTTGTGCGACCTGCTCGCCCGGGAGGCTGGCACTCGCCGGGCTGGAGAACAACTCCAGGCCGGTGAGGTCTCGCTCGACACCATCTCCCGTCCTCTCCTTCCCGGGCCATCTTCCTGGCACACTTCCCTCTCCCTACTGGGTTCACCTCGCCTAGACCCCTTGGAGTCGGCTCGTCGAGAGGGGGGGTGAGCTAGCTCTAGGGGGTTGGAGTGGAGCTGCCACCCCGAGGAGCAATACTTCGCAGCATCTCCACGATGCCTTGGATGGAGGCCATGAAATCTTGCCTCCCCACAAAGGGTCCTGGGCTGGGGAGTTCGCCGAGATCATCACTACTCCCTGACATCCAGCCATGACACTCTCCAAGATTTTCTGTGTTGGTCCACTCTCCACGTCCTCACACCAAAAGTGTTGAAGCCAAAAATTGACCTCTGTGGAGTTCGGTGTCCCAAAAGAGGGGTGACCTCACACCTACTACACTAAGAGGACGTCACAGGCCAAGATTGAGAAGCTAGGAACAGACCTCGGCTCTAGCGCGGAGGTCCCACCTTACACCCGAAAGACCTTCGAAGTCCCCCCTCCTAGCAATGCTGAGCTAGGTGCCTTGGAGGAGGAAAGCAAAGGGATTTTTTGTTGCTACGATGCAATGCTCTCAAGGCACCCTAAGGGTCTATTTTATAGTTTTCACAATCCCATGGAACAAAATGTTAGAAATACCCCTACGAACATAGGCCTTGGGCCAAGAGAAAACATCCACACCGGGGGTAAAGAAGTAAAAGCACCCTTGGGTATAATGGTAAAAGCATCCCCCTGCCCCTCCGGACACCCGAGTGCGAACGGGTAAATCCGTGGGGGGTACCAAAAGCGGGGCGCGAGAGCTAGGCCGCCCGCAGGCAGGCCGCCGGGGCGGACCAGGTCAACGGCTATCTCGCCCACCAGACAGGCCGCCGGGGGCGAGACCAGGCCGTCGGCCATCTCGCCCGCCAGGGAAGCTGCCGGGAGAGACCACGCTGCCAACTGTCTTGCCCGCCAGGCAGGCCGCCCGGGGCGAGACCAGGTCGCTGGACGTCTCGCCCGCCAGGCATGCCTCCCGGGGCGAGACCCGGCCGTCGACCGTCTCCGC